>PNEQ01021198.1:0-11885 GCA_003012365.1 Medauroidea extradentata
TATATATATATATATATATATATATATATATATATATATATATATATATATATATATATATATATATATATATATATATATATATATATATATATATATATATTTATTTATTTATTTATTTATTTATTTATTTAAGCTGCACTTAAGGGCGTCGCCTACCTCCGTATTAAAGGCTCAGAAACGACGGAGACATAAGGTCAACCTTGAAGCGCGCATCAAATGCCGCATCGCCTCAACGAGCCACGCGCTAAAGTAGAGTGCAGGGTTCCCGCCGTACGGTTTTTACTTTTGGACTTAAAGCGGTGATGGTATAATTTTATTGATGGAAAATCTGTAGCAAAGTTCAGCGCATGTCGCAACCTGAGTTTCACATACATCCAGTTAGTACATGTTGAAATACATCAGTCTGAAAAAGCCGTTTTTAGCCATGTTGGAGGGCTTAGATACAGTCTTTTTATTTTTAAGAGTGCGTGGTAGATAAAAAATGCTGAAAAGATCAATTGATTTCTACCCTTTTTTAAGCCAATATGAATAAAATATTCAATGACAATCCTAGATAATGGCATTTGCCAACTTTATGAGTAAATATTTATCTAGGATTACTAATTCGTTACGCGTGATCTCTTGCGCCGCAGTTAAATGCACGAGGTTCCGGAGTCAGAGATTGTGCCTCAGAAGTTCGTAACACTGGATAAAATTCTGTTCAAAACGTTAGATAAAACTATTGTCTAGGATTGCTATTGTTTAAGTTTGGCAAATTGGCTTCGAGAAACCTACAGTTATATGTTAATGCTTTTAGCGTTGAAGTATGTACCACGCCCTCTTAAGAATGAGGTTCCGACCTTGTCTGAAGTGTTCTTTCTTTTCGTACGTTGGCACAATGGGTACACATGGAATTGTTTCGTAAAATAAAACCTGTTCACGATCATACTGCAACGCATTTGAAGCGTGGGGTAGGCGGCCATCTTAAATCCGTATTTAAATGTCGGTATATCGGACTTGTTTACATCCGTACGGACGGACGAATATGCATGCACCCTGTGTTCAGACATAGGGCGTGTTTAAGATTCCACTATACACCTGATGTACCAGTTGTAGGTTTTCAAGTCGTAATATTAGTTTTATAGCATAAATAAACAATGTGCCGTGTACCACCAATTTTATGTATATGTCCTTTTAACATTGTTGTTATAAATTTGCATTACTTGTAAAATACAATTCGTAAATAGTAAGAGAAAATATTAGAACACTGATTCTTCTCATACGAGTAAAAAAATTTAGCGCAAAAATTTTAAAGTATGTAGGCCTATACATTAAATTGGTTATACGTAAACACATTTTTAATTTACACTCCAAAACAAGTATTACTACTTAAAAACGAATAATTTGCAAATAAAGGGTACAGTGTAATCGTAATCATACGGTTTCATAAGGTTATGACTTTGAGAGGAGCGAAGAAAAACCCCGCGAAAATATTTAAAATGTACATCGAACCTTGGAGAGCTTAACTATTATCCATTTCCCTCTCAGTGTCTTGCTTGTTTCGGGGATGACAAAAATTATTCACACATTTACAGATCAAAACAGGATATTTTTATAAAGAGGAACACATTTTTGTACACTGCATTGGCCGTCTCTTATTTGTACAGAGTCGTCTTTTCTTTGTCTGTGCCAATCAGAAATGGCTAACTGGAATTTTCGTGAAAAAAATTTTGCCCCAGTTCGTTTCAGTGTTTTATGTGCACATCTGCAGTTGTGATTCATGGTAAGTGATTGAATGTGTTTACACTCATGTTTCTTGGGGTTCTACCAACAAATCACAGAATTGCAGTATGCAGTAACCTTAGTGCTGGTGGCATAGTCCAATGAGAAACGTCACTTACAAAGACACACTGCCAACAACCACGAGGTAGAACTGCACATGTACAGGCTGTTCAGAATAAACTGAGCATTGCTTACTATTTACGGTGAACCGTTACATCTCTACCTTTACTATTTTAAATACGAAAACTTCCGTGTAGCTAAAAACTACCGTAAATACTCCACAACTCTCAAAACTTTTCTTCTATTGTATAAATAAATACATTTTATTGATTATTTTAAGCGTGGGACAATGCTCACTTTAAAGTGAACCATATATACACGCAAGGCACTGAAACGAACTAGGACACAATTCTTTCAGTGAAAAGTTCGAGAGCCAACCAATCACTGATCACGAGCACGAACACACCGCACGTTACGACACTGCAACAACAAACTGGTGGACAAATATGTAAGCGAAAACTTCTTGTCACTAGATGCTAAAATGAAATTACAGTGTGAAGCAACTTCGTTAAGAATTCCGCCTGCCTCTCTAACTATTTTGCGCGTTCTAGACCGTGGAAGGCAAGAGCAAAGCGACCGGCTCTTGTTCACTCACAACTTGTCTCGTCGCCTCTTTGCGCTTCAACTTCAACCGACGTGCAGTACTTCTATCAGCAACTCGCCGGGCGGTATATTAAGTGAAGAATGTTCTTCTTAAGAGTGATTGTTAGTCACCATCATGAATTTTTGTACTTTGTGACACTACTTTTCTTCTGGGTAAATTTTTGGAACTTTAAC
Source organism: Medauroidea extradentata (assembly GCA_003012365.1). Lineage (NCBI taxonomy): Eukaryota > Metazoa > Arthropoda > Insecta > Phasmatodea > Phasmatidae > Medauroidea > Medauroidea extradentata. Next base: position 2,602 of record PNEQ01021198.1, read on the forward strand.
CTAACTACGGAATATAATACATATTGATAGAATTTTAGACACCTTAAATCTTTATTTTCCGTTACTGCTGTTACAGATCGAATTGCAGTTAAGAAAGTAATAATAATGTTCTAACTGCAATTCGATCTGTAAGAACAGTAACGACAAAAATATATTAACGGTGTCTAAAATTCTGACAGTATGCATTCTATTCCGTAGTTAGATTAAAGTTCCAAAAATTTACCCAGAATAAACGTTTTGACATAAAATACAAACATTCAAGATAGTGACTATAACTAAGTACCAATAATAACAACAACAGGTACTATGCACGTCTAGATAACTCTAAAGTTTGTGTAAGTTATAAAAAATTAAGTACCTGTAAAAATGTAACCGTCCTAACCCTTTTAACGCTTAGGTTCTTGAAAGATAATTGTTAAAAGTACATCCTTTTCGCAGAAAATAAAATCTCCAACTTGCTTCAATGTCTTCCGTGAACAATTGTTATCACTGCATTATGGTTACTGGTAGCGTAACTAAATGTAGAGCCGTCTCTCGTTTATTGTGCCTATCAGAATAATAGTACTGCGAAACCACACATCTGTGATTTTGGGTAGAAACCCAACACGCGTAGTTTTAATAACATCCAGTCAATGACCATTAAAGAAGAACTAAGGATGTAAACGTAACGGATTGAAACAATCTGGTTACTAATCTTTTCAAGAAAATCAAGGGTTACTACTAATCGTGCTGCGAACAACATCAAATTACAAACTATCCAACAATCATTATAACGTGCACTCTATAAAATTTAGGCAATGTATTTAATGAACAAGCAATGTAAATAAGAAGCCACTAAGATTTCGTGACACCACCTCTAGTAGTTATTGCAATAAAAATACAGCAGCTGACAAAAACGTTAAACAGTAAAACAGCAGAAAATAAATTGTATAACTTAGTAAATGCACATACTATTGCAAGGCTAAAACAAACGGTCAAGGAATACATGCATCTATAACGTCTAAAACGGGCACCAGAGACTCTGAGTGACTCAACCACAATAATAACGAATTACGTTGTAATGCGTGTGCGGAGCGTCAGCCGTCAACACAGGAATAGTCACTGAAGGGTGTGTGTAACTTGCAGACACATTAGACGCCATTACCAGCACTTAACGGGTTCCAAAGAGGCCGTATTGTGCGTCTGAATGCGGTCAATTGTCAAGCGTGTGAAGCATTCTATTGTTGGAAGTGGACAAACGTTGAACCCAGTGGGTACATAAAAGTACTTACGTACAGTGGCGGATCCAAGGGGGATACGGGGCCTTGCTTCCCCCCTAAATTGATATTTTGTGTATAGTTCATTCTTAAAATATTACAAATTTTAATTAAAATAGGTATATTAAATTTTTGGTTTCGGAGACGTCGTAAATTGCACCATTTTGCACCTTAAATACTTAATTTTTCCAGGGGAGAAACCTCCCCTCCCCTTTTTTCTTTTACCAGGGTGTAGGCATAGCTACTTTTAAGTAATATCCCTCCCCCAATATAGAGCTGGATCCGCCTCCTGCTTATGTGCTATTGACACAAAAATTAAAACTTGTCGGTTTTACAATAACCTAATCATAGCTTTAAAAGAATTGCTGCCGTTACCATACTTCTGTTGAAATAGGGACAACTGTTTAGTTTGGCAGTCGGTACTATTTGGATTGTTCCTACAACATGTTCTGTGGAAGTTAAAAATATGTTCTTCAAAAGAAATGTGTTATCCGCTCCGTCTACACAACAAACGGTTACTTCTACAGACATCTTTGAGGAACAACACAAATACTACCGATAGCCAAATTGGACTTTTGACCCATTTTTAACAAGTGCCCGGGTGGCCAACTTGTGGAAAAATTGACATTTTAGCTACGCAACGCCTTACTGGAAATACGAAAAAGTGTATTTGAAGATAAAAATAAGTTTCCCGAATTTTAGAGAACAAAATCTGTTCAAAATCATGTAAATTGTGACATTAAAAATTTTGGGAAAGCATATTTTTGAAAGTTTTGAAGTAAAAATATGATGTGTTATTTGCACAATTGTTAATATGATTCTCAAAGACAACATTGTGTTGTAGAAAATTGTATTTAATAACGGCTTTAAATATAATTTGTCCATGTCAAATATATTTTATTTAATTACTCTTAAGATTATTTTTAGCTTCCGACCTGCTAAACGTTATGAAGCTGTCCATCAACGCTAATTTGTATTGTAAATTGAAGGAACACTGGATCTTAAATATTTATTAAAACAGTTACGAAAGTACTGGTGTTGTGTTCAAAAATTGTATTAAAGAAATTTCACTAAAGAAGCTGTTCTAATTTTAATTATCCGAATAAACTTACGAAAAAATCTGATAAAACTTAGTTAAAAATTATTTGAATGAAACTATAAACTTTTATCAAATATTATTCAGGATCCCCTAGAAAATTTTGCTACACTAAAATCTTTATAAGTCTCTTGCCAGAATAAAATTCTAAGTCTGGCGCATAATTTAAAGTAAGAGGAATATATAATACTTTGCAGAGAAGTTACAGTAAATCACCTCAATTAGGTATAACTATGGTTTCCGTAACGCCCTACAGTTGGCATAAATAATGAAAACCCACTACATATTCCAGCCTTCTGGTAGGGTCCCATGGCGTATGAGAGAGGGCCGGAGTGAAGGTTGGGTCGGCTGTTTAACTAGCGAGCCAAGGCTTCGGCCGTCCGGCCCGAAGAACAGATGAGGTGTGGTGAGTGTGGAGCAGTGACGTAACGACAGAGGCAGGGGAAACGGGAGTTCCCCGAGAAAACCGACACCGCCACCACATGTCCCCCAACTAGAAATATCTGGGAACGTACTCACCGTCAATCGAACCCTGATCGCCTAGGTGGGAGGCGAGAGGTTTGACTCCGTGACACCGAGGACCCTAACAGTATAAAATGTAGAAAAATTGTTTTTAACACTTCGGTGGTAAACTATTTGCTATATGTAGACACACACACACACACATACACTTGGGCATTGCATTACTTATGACTCCAGAAACATGAAACATTTATTTATCTATGAGGTAATGTAAATTTCACGGTGCATTTTATTTAAGTAAATGATCCACGTTAACCTAGTGCATTACTACATTTTTTATTAAGTCCTTTTATGAACTGAACAGTTCACTTGTTATTTTTGATCAGAAGAAAATGCTTTTGTATATTAAAAAAAAAAGTTCCTACAAGAATGCTGTCAAAGAGTGCACATTTGTAGGAAATATTGCATACGAGCACTTCTGATACGTTGCAGTTCAGCATCCCCTTCCTGTAATGATAGTATAGAGTGAGTGAGTGAGTTATTTTAGTTAACGGTTAACATCGAAGACTTTTAGCGCTGGTGAGGGCTGAAAATAGGATCGCCTTGGTGGGAGGCGAATGATCTGACCATTCGACCACCGCGGCCTCTAGTATGGAGAGCTATGAAAAACGTCAATTACTAATTCAGTGATGCCTGACGGCATAGTTGTGCAATATTTTATATCTTGCGTCCTCGCATATTACACCTCGTGAGAATATACCCTGGTATAATTCTTCAATGAGAAAAACATTGCTTACACAAGCAACGTATAGTTAAAAAGTGTTTGCCTAAGACGCAGCCGCGTTCTGTCGGTACGTAGGAATTCGTAGATAATTAAGTTTCCTACCGTGTTTAAATATATTACTAAAACTGTTCTCAACACAATATAAAACACTCATTTGCTTACTTTTTCGGTCATACGTTTATATGAATTTTTTCTTGTTTTGGTGTAAGCAAGCCACCCTCCTAGTTTGTAAAAGCATTTTTTTTTTTACTATGCATTGTGATAATTTTATGTTTCGTTTATGAATTTTGAAATGTAATATATTATTTTCATTTTACTTAATAAATACTTCATCGTAATCGATCCTGGAAGTTTCTAAGATAGTGATCGCCTCCAGATATCGATATTGTTTAAGATATCTCATATTATGGACATTCTTATTTTCTGTATTTAAAAGTTTTTTCGACCTAATTTTTTTTTCGTTTGAAGCAATAAAACGGGGAGGGCGATAAGTCTACTCCAATGTACTATACTAGTGTGCAGTGTTTTCATAGAAAGTGTTTTTCAATAGGGCTTTAAGCAGTGACCCTATTATTTTATTTGTGGAAAATATGAGTTAAAGTCCAACGCAGGTCGCCATTATTTTGTTTTACAAATACGGTTGGTACTTTTTTTAGATACAGCAATCTAAAAAGCAATTTTTACCACTTTTGAGAAGCTTGATAATTACGTTTTTAATAAGCTAGCGGTATTTTTAAAACGCTAAAGACACAGTTTTAAGCGTGTCTTATTTTCGTAGACATACATATTTAAAACACGTTTAATAATTATACGTGGGGAAAAAACACTTTTCGGACCACGCTATATCACATCTCATGCGCCAAGTGCAACTAACTCTTAGAACAAGTTGTTATGGTCCATAATGTAGTTGTACATCATTAATTTAAAGCATTAATGTCCGCTTTGTCACGTCACAATAAAATATTGTAAATATAAATACTGCCAGTGCAGAGCTAACTTGGAAACATTTACACTAGACTGCAACAAATACCTACGAAAACCGCCAAAAAATAGGTATCAATGTTTTACGGTATTATTTGCAAACAGTTTTAATTCCGTTTGGTTACAATACCGCTAACAACATTCACATGAATTGATTAAAAATGAAATGTTCTCGTTAGTAGACTCCAATTGACAGGAAGTCATCAGGATCCCTGCCAGCGTTTGGCTGGATTGATTTCGGAAAACCATGGTCAACCAAAATCAGAACAGCCGGACCAGGATTCAAACCCGGACCATTTCGAATATGACAGAGCAAGACAGAATATCAGCACAAAATCCCTCGTACGAAAACAACATTGTGAACAAGTCGGTTGGTTGCAACTGCCAGCGACTACGCTAAAATGCTCAGCTCTGGCATAAGACTTCTATAACATAGCAGGGCACTAATGCGAACAAACGAGCTAACTCAGACGTCAACTACGTTAACCAGTCGAAGACGAAGGTCCAAGGATAATCACCCACTCATATTGTTATCGCTATACTGCCACGTTACCTACAAGCTAACACAATCGGCATAATTTTAATTTCCTCGCTGTCAAAGAGAGATAAGAGCTAAACAAAATAAGATAATTTTATTTCCACCGCTCATAATGGCTTGAGAGTTTTCGAGCTACCCCAAACAATTTAGACTACCCACTAAATTGAATCTTAAATTTGTTCCTACTGGCCATATTTTAAATAGCACAAACGTTATCCTGTTTCCTTATACGACATAAATAGTATACTAATTTAACATTCTAAATAATCCAAGACTAAACTTTCATTTTACCACAGATAAAAAAACAGGGGCCCAACGGTATGAACTACTAGCAGTGGACGCTTAGACTGCACAGAAGTAACAATATTTATCAGGCCGTTTCAATGGAATGATTTCGGTTCTTGCATCTGAAATTATATTATTTACGTTTTAGGATAGTAAACAGGGATCACATTGTAAAGAAATATTTAACTGAAGTCGAGTTAAAATTTGACTTTTTCCATCACACAACATGAAGACCAACATGTTGAGTGGCACAATGTTACAAGGTCCAAATAACCCCAGTTTACGGAACACGATAAATAAATATTGTATGAGGAGGGTAACCGAACAGAGGCCATCACACCAAGATAAGAGGCTGTATGACCGAGTGCTCTAAGGCGTCTACTACTCCCTGAAAGAAGACATGAAATTAGTTCGTGCCATGGAAATGCGAAAGGAATACAAAGGGCGAAGGAAAAAGACGTATGTATGTTTGTATGAAACCGATAAACTCCGACACCGTTTGACCGACCACCATTAAACTTAGTACATACATGAAATTTTCAATGGAGAAGGTTTTCATGCTATCCAATTGACTAAGTCGCCAACTGGCTACAAGATGGCGCTGCAGCACATCAACTTCTATGCCGTTCGACTGGTCAGAACGAAAATTGGTATTCGTACATACTGGAACACTGAAAATATTGTAACGGTATCCATTTTGCTACAACTCGCCACTAGATGGCGCTGCAGCACACCAACTTCTACACTGTTCCACCTATCGCCATAAAAACTGGTAATATATAAAAATGAAAGTCAGTCTGTTCGTTCGTCTTCTATACGTTCCCATACTATTCATCCATTTGGGATGCAACTTTGGCGAGTTGTTTTGCTTGCTCCCGCAAAGGCTTCTGCCAAAAAATGTGGGAAGGGGTAGAGTAGCAGAACGGATTATTCAAAAAACTTAATGGACTCTGCAACGCGTGCCAGGACATGCTTGTCTCAGCAAAAAATATGTCAGTTTTAAAGTACTTTTCATTGAAGTACATTTACCGAAACCCGTCGAGTTTTGCATTTCATAACTGTTCAGTATTAAGTATTTTCGGTATTAAGTATAAAATTTCAACTTCCCTTCATATGATTTGTAATGAGATTGTACTGCTCCGAGAAAGACCGCCGACGACATTCAGTTAACGTCCGCCACGTTTCCCCCATGCGAAAAATACGGGGAACGACCCCACCGGGAATCGAACTTGGATCGCATTGATGGCGAGCGCTCTCGCCACTGCACTAACCGCTGCTCCAAGAAACACGATGAACACAAGTACTAATATAATGTACAAAAAAGTTTCGGCATTTTTTAAAAATCGGAGCGAACCGAACAAATTTCTATGCTGTAAATTAACCGTGCGTGTATACCATGCACTGGACGATACATTTTGGTCAGCGCTTAACGTCGAAGTCTTTAGCGCTGGCGAGGGGTGACTTGCTATGAGTACGGAGCAGTACCTAATTGGAAAAAAGGGGGGACGGGATATCCCCGAGAAAACCCGCCGACCAACGGCATCGTCCGGCGAAAATTCGGGGACTGATCCCGCTGGGAATCGAACCCGGATCGCCTTGGCGGGAGTCGAATGGTCTGATCATGCATCGAGTATACACGTATCAGCGTGAAAGGTTGCTGAATATGTGCATGTTCGTTAATTAATGCCGACTTCTCGCAGAAGGAGCCGATCACAAAATACAGCCAGAGAAAACTGTGGTAAGTGACAAGGAACCAAGGAACCTGTGATACATACGACGTTAATTATAGTGCAAAAATATACACCGACGGAAGCTGAGTGGAAACCTATACTGCAGTAGAATGTTCACGAGTTTTAAATCCGTCTATGGCGAACAATAATAAACGAAAAATGTATTTTGTCACCCCAGATGATAACGTTTGAGCACGGTAAAATCAATTAGACGCCTGGAAATTCCGCGATTCATTTTGAGGAACGTTAGAATTTCAACTACTACAAACGTGCCACTTTTTGTCAATCTCGTCCGTGAGAAGAACTCTGGACCAATAACAAACCAATAAGAAATCATCCACAGACTAAGTCGTTACCTTGAAAGATGTACAACTGGCCATTCACCGTAGCAGCAATTCATGAACATGTTGCGGAGGACACAGGGAGCACAGGATTGTAGAATTCAGCCGGCATCGTTGCTGAACCAGCGAAATTTCCGAGTTTCTATACTGTTTGTAATACGTACACTGCGCACGTCAACGTCAAGATGTGGTAGAAGTATAAATTGGTAGACATGAAAATTCCACGTCAGTACATGGCGATAGGATAAAAACGTCCGGCCTGTGCTCACCCGAACACACTCAGTGACGTTATTTGCTCCGCGCCCTCGCATCTTTCTGTGGACGCATTACACGATAGTGGTAATTTTATGACTTGACCTTGTAACGTTGGTTGAAAAATTCTTGCAAGGCGCGCGCGCATACACACTACCAGCCAACATCAAACGTCGGATGAGAACCGAGTCCAGTCAGCTGTCGGGTAACGCGAAATATGCAGGTAATTAATTGGTTGAAAGAAAAAATCAGCAGAGTTTACAAGTACTCACTTCACCGTTATAGGGGCCACGGTGTCCGAGTGGGGCCGACCCCCCCCCCCCCCCTTGGCTCAGTTGGGTGAGCGGCCGGCTTTGGTGCGGGGGGTTCTGGATTCGATTCAAAGGTCTGGCTGGGTGTAAATTTGTGTTTGTCCATTCGGGTCTCAAACATTGTCACTATACAAATTGTCTCACGGAAAGTACTGAGGTCACTCAAATTAAGTCACATTAAAGGGGGGAATGTTTGGTGCAGTGATGATGCGGAAGCTTCCGCATCGCCACTGCACAAAGCATTTTTTGTTAAATTCGAAATTAAAATAAAAAATAAATTATTTAAAAAACACGTAAATCTAAAAAAAATTGGTCATATTACTCGGTTCCCACTAAGGTGGTGCGTGTTCGATCCCCGGCGGGTTCTGCCTGGAATTTTCGCATATGGGAAATGTGGCGGACGGGTTTTCTTGGGGATGTTCTGTTTCCCAGCCTTTCTCATTCCGTCACTTCTCCATTTTGGAATTCGTTTCACGAAATCTATCAAGATATGTAGATGCCTATGGGCGTCCAGTCAAAAAATTTCCACTCGGGGTACGATACCCTGCCCTCGGGTACCATCCCAAATTTTATTTTTTCACCGTTAATAGTTCAGTATATAGAAAACGCCAAAAACAATTGCAGTAGCTCGGAACGTGCCTATAACACATATAAGACTAGGCCCTATGCCTAGTGAAAGTGCTAAGCGAGGTGGCGCAACGCGTTGGACTAGTATTCGGGAGGACCCGGGTTCGATACCCAGCTCCGGCCATCCTATTTTCGGTTTTTCATGGTTTCCTGAAATCGCTCCAGGTGATTGCTGGGATTGTTCATTTACAAAAGGCCATGGCCAACTCCTCTCCCAGCTTCTGCCATTGTATCAGTTGTGTCACCGTTTCTAATGATCTCTCTGTCGACGAGACGATAAGCCCCCTTAACTTACCTAGTGAAAGTAGAACAAAAACGCCGGCGGCTTCAGAATTATTGATTCGTCTAAGGCAATGGGGAACATGCGCAATTTTTTTTAATGTTTTAATTCGATTTCGCAAGCATTTTTAAGCAATCATCAAATTTTACTTTTAATTTCTATGCGTTTATTCCAGTGCAATCGGCAAAAAACGTAACGTAATTTAAAAAGCCCGCCGAAACGCTCGACTTCAGCATGGCGCCCGCTGTGACGTCATCTGGCGAAACTCCAGCCCGCTTGCTGCCTACCGCCCATAGCAATCGTTGCGCACATCGCGAGAAGTACGACAGAAAGTTAAAGTA
>PNEQ01021199.1:0-42622 GCA_003012365.1 Medauroidea extradentata
TTGACCTTAATTTGCGAGTATTAGGATACTAAGGCTAATTGTTGCACGCCTAAGAAAATGTTTGTAATGTTTCGGATTCACCACTATCATGCTTGGTAGATATATCACGCCGTACACCGTTTCACCTCCAACTCTTTTTTTATGTAGTCTTACTATCATTTCTTAAATTATGTTGCAATGCTAATTAAAACATGAAAAACCTTCTTGCAAATTTGGGCGAAATTCACCTGAATACATTCGAGAAAATGTCTTAAAATACTAAACATATTTTATACACCAACTTGCCTTCGGTATCAAATTATCTGAGTAAATAACCATTCATTAAAATGTTTTCAAATGTTTTACATTTTATACCTACGTGATTTACATCATTTTGTAAAAAAAATTAAATATGAACCAGTGAGGTATTAATTGGTTACTGTATAAATTTGTTAGTCCTGCCAGCATAATAAGCGTGAGTTCTTCACTTTTCACACAGAGCAAGAGACGGCAAAAAAAAAAAAAAAAAAAAAGAGCTATAATGTTAAAATATTTTTTTTCTTAAAATTTCCTTGTGTGAAAAAGCTGCTTGACTGGTTTTAGACCAAAAAGAGCATATTTTCAACTCCTCTCTATAACACATAGGTAACTTAGTACCCTTTATTGTCGCTAGATGAAAACGTCGAAGACGTAGTGCTCGTGGCACTATCTTCAGTTCATAACTGACACTACAATTCTCTTCGATGTATCGTTACAGTGCTGCCACCTAGGTGCGAAATATTCAACCATAAAAATATGCGAATGGCACAAAACTTAAACTTTTCTGCTACTGCACACTTGGACCGCCACTCAGCCTAAAAGTATTCAGCCTAAAGTCATTCAGCCTAAAATTACTCAGCCTACAGTCATTCAGCCTAAAGTCATTCAGCCTAAAGTCGTACAGCCTAAAATTATTCAGCCTACAGTCACACAGCCTAAAGTCATTCAGCCTAAAGTTATACAGCCTAAAATTTATCCAGCCTAATTTTAGGCTGAAAATTTTTAGGCTGAGTGGCGTGTACCCAAATTTTCCGGCTTCTACTAATTTTTTTTTTTGGGGGGGGGGGTGCTAGAACCAACCCTCCCCCCTCCCTTCCTTGGCTTCGTCACTGACAAGACTTATATTGCAATAATAGTTGCTCCAATTTTAAGCTGAGGTATGGTTAGTGTTCCATACTGTGTGTGGAGGTTAAATACTGCCAGTACTCTTTAGGGAGTTTTTTGCAGTGAAGGACTTCAAAAGTTCTCGAACTTTATCGCGAGAATTACATACTCCTGTACTAAGCGTTTTAACAGCTCCCTGAGTTACATGAACTCTGTATTTCTGAGTGTTATTTTTGAACGATTCTTGCAATAGGGGCAAGTTACAAACTATGGAAGTATTTGGACATACGTAGGGCCACGATTTTGTCGCGAAAAGATTTTTGCCCCACTTTGTTTCAGTAACTCACGTGCACATCTGCAGTTCTGTTTCAAGGTTATTGGCAGCGTGTCTTTGTTCAGACATGTTTCTCATTTTACTGCACCAATCAGAATAAGATTATTGTGAGTCTTTACGTCTATAATTTGCCAAGGCCAGTGAGAGTAAAATCATCCAACCACAGACGATGTAGCAGAGCTGCAGGTGTGCACATGACGCATCGAAACCAAATGTTGCAAAAATCTTTTCGCCATAAAATCGCGGCTCTAGACATACGTCATTGCAGTGTGTTCCGTTAAAAATAATGCTCATTCTGAAAAAGAAAGGTAATGCAGGATTTTATACTTATCGTTCTTATCAATTAAACGAAATCTCATAAATGCCACTTCAGTATTTACTAAAATATAATATTTTTAATAGCCACGCTACATTTGTCATTTTAACTAATTAACACAGCAAAACACTCTAATGACATCAGTGCCAACAAGAAACAATGATATATTCAACTTACAGTCAGTTTTAAATGACTGTATGCCAGGTATCAATGAAAATTGCGCAGAGGTAAAACGTATGGAAAGTAGTGCAATGTAATATCAATACCAGCCGAAATCTCAACACCCAAAACGACAAACAAATTATTTTGTTCACCGCCTGCGTACTTTTCTGCTCAGCTCGAGAATTACGGCATATCAAAGGATTTTCGTGGGTTTAGAATATAGTAAGATTTTGAATTTTTTATGAACTCTAATACTAACTGCATATAATGCAAAGTACCTTTTTCGAGAACCGCTGTAGCAGGTGTGGCACAGAAACAGAGAGAATGGAAGCGTAGAACTACAGAAAATTAATTGGGTGATAAATCTTTTGATACAAAATACTATTTCCCTCGTTTGTTGTGTAATGCTCATGGAGAAAAGTAATTTATTGACCGGATGCACAGATATGCAGAACTCTTTTTATCTCTACGCCGTTAAGGCCTGGACGTTTCCGAGATAAGAATTGTTCCACGAATAATGACCTCACATCGCGTTGATTACAAAAGAGGGCCTTTTTTCCGATGAGACTATACGCTAATGAAGATGATATGGTAACGATTTGGCCGTAATAGAGAAATTAAAAGAATTAAAATTGGTATATAGCTTGAAATTGCATTCTGTGCTGTTAACAAGTATTTCACGGTACCCAATGCAAGATTTGGTTTTTAAACAGGCAAAAAAATTTAAAGTAACTTTATAAATTGTTCTACGTTGAACTCATTTTGTAGATTATTATTATTTAAACTGTCAGATTGTATCAACTGTATTTCATCTCATACGTCAGTTGTCTACATGTAATTAGTGTGAAATTGTTTTTTAAATTTTCTGAATTTCGGGTCCTTCTTTCTTCCATCCGCGTTGTCATAATAATACACAGCAATGCGTTCAATTTAATATTCGTCACAATGTTAACAGTTGTGGGTTCCATATTTAGCCTGGCTCGACTCGCGTGTCATTGAATTTCGAGTGTATGTATGGTATTGTTATTTTTTTTAAGGTATGAAAAATGGCACTGAAAACAGCGATTTTCTGAATTTTGTATTGTGTTATCGAAATATATGCGATATAAAAAATATGCAGTGTTTAAACCATTCCCTACATACAAAAAATTGGGGTGACCACACACTAACTGCATATAACTTTATCTCTGTCATGCAATACAGCCATTTGATGCGGTAGATGTACACCGTACGTCCTACTGAACCAAAAAAAAAGTGATTTTGTGAAAGTGGTTATTCCGTACCGTTTTCTTTTAAGGCCATGCGATAATAATATTTTTAAATTCAAACGAGAGCAGATAAAAAAATCTGTCTGGCAGTTTTGTTTAAAATGGTTTTAGCCGCGATAGCTAATTTTCTCAAAAAATCAAACTATACGGTTTAAACTAAAAATGTCATTAATTACGTAATTAGTAGGGTTCGGAAAAATCCTATGTCCTATGCATACTCAAGCCTCGTCTATTAGTTCATTGTCTGTTGTCTGAATGAGTAGCAGGTAATGGACAAATGGTAGGGCTGAGGTATACACAGGATAATGGATTCTAACATGTTGGTCGTTGAGCTCGCGAAATATTCCTAGCTCTAGTAATTAGCTTAAACCATATCGTTTAATGCCTTGAATAAATCAGCCAACGCGGAGGAGACGATTTTAAACAAAACTGCTGGGCAGGTTTTATATATCTGCTCTCGTTTAGGCGTAAAAAAAAAAAAATTAATATCGCTGAAAGAGCAGATACTAGAGAGCATGGTTTGAAGGGCATTCACAGGCGGAAAATGCATAATCTTATATTTGTACGGCATAGTAGTGTTCGCCCTATAGACCTTATATCTTTAGAGGGGAGTAAGAAGAGCATAAGTCGAATTATTACGCATTGAGACTTGTGTTTTTCTAGCAGCTATTAGTAGCCGTTCAATAGGGCACAATTCTCATTATGTTAACACGTTTCTTTAGTCTTCGCACCACCTTCACTAAACAGGAAGAAATACGTTAAGTGCCATTATATTTTTACATGACTTATGTATGATATGTGACTACATTTTTCAATGGTACAATTTTTTTACCCCTCGTATTTTCCCCATAGCAGCATGTCAAGGTCAGAATTTTCAAAATACAGCAACATAGGAATAACTCGGGACTCGAAAAATTTACGTTATGTTTTGAGTACAGGCTGAATTCAAACAAGTGTAAGATAGTGTCACTTTCACAATATCGGCCCTTGACTAATTGAACACCTCCTGGGAGATACTGAGCCAATAGTAAAGAAGCAACTTAATAGAAGGTCCATTTACTCTGCCAGCGAACAGCCAATGTACAGCTGTTGTCTGCATCAGTACATAGATAATCTTGGAGGCTAACCTAACGGTCAGTGAAAACGCGAAGTTTTCCGGTCTCTAGGCATAACAAACACCAAGTGACTTACTAGAATGAAATTATTTACACTGAAATTATATATTACAGATAAAGTGTTCTGTCCTGCCACAGCTGCTTCCAGTGATAGAATGAAACGACCCCAGTTCACTGCACCCACGCCGCGCTGCTGTAAAGACCGTGTGTTTTCCACTATAAATATCTAAACATTGCTGGCGACAGCTGGCCCATAGTAAAGAGGACATGACTCGTACAGCAAAAGTTAAACATTTCCTTCCGATAATTTAATACGGTTGGAAATGAACTTGTGCAATCATAACAAATACTTGAAACAAGTCAATGCAGTTACACGCAAGACAACGTGTTTTCTTATTGGAGAAGTTGCTCAGGGAAAATTTCTGCCGCTAGTTTCGTTGCAATCGTTAGGACGTCTAATAAATAACAAAACCGTAGTAAAATTAATTTCAACTTGGCTTGGCAAAGAGTGAAGTAATTTGATTTGATTTAAAAGAGAAAAAGAAACTTATATGGGCTTTTAAATTATCAACTGAATGTAACTTTATACTCACGAAAACTATGTGATTGGTTAGTTTAAACCGTTGACCTACCTATATACAGAGCAACAAGCGGCTGAAATTGTTCCTTGCCAAACTTTTAATCTTTCTAGTCTATAGCACAACTAACCTTAGTTCTTCGCGCCGAAGTGTTAAAAAAATACTACCGATCGTTGCCTTTATCCATAACATAACTCCTGTTTTAATTATTAAAAAAGATAGCTATTTGTAGGACAACGACAATGTGTTAACAGTTACTTTAAGATAGTATTTGTTTCTATCCGTTTACTGCTTTTATCTGTGTATTTGTAATTGGAGATGCACTAATTTTTTCAGTTTCACCTCAGTAGGTAGGGCCTACATACGGATAATACTCAGCTCACTTAAGGGGAATGTTAAACAACTGTACTGTATTTTCAGTTTTTGAGCCATAACATTTATTCTAATTGTACTGTCAAAATTTTGTCTTCGACAACGCATAGAATATAGCCTATTCTTGGTAAATTGCTTGGCATAAATAATAATGGAATATTTCATTTATTGGTCATGCAGAACCATTGCAAGAGAATTATTGAAAGTTAACCTGTAGTTCTCTTGTAATGATTCTACAAGACAAATTAATGAAAGATTCAGTTATTACTTACGTCAAGAATATAACCTATGCATTTTTGAAGAGAAAAATTTTGATAATACAACTTGAATAAATGTTATGGCTCAAAAATCGAAAACACAATAAAATAGTCTAAGGCCCGTATCTATAAACTACATTCGAATGACTAATGCTTTCTCTATGGGGATAGCAGTTGGTTGTCATTCGAAAGCCGTTTATAGATACGGCCCTAAGATTCCTTATGCTTATAAGATCTCTTAAGTACTATTTACGTCGCTATTGGATTTGAATTTCACAATTCATTCATAAAACTTAGTTACAAGTATGCCAACGTAAAATAAATAAATCTAGGAGACCACCGCCTTAATGGAGTAAACGTCGTATCTTTGTACGTGCGTCTCCTGTTGTCCGACGGCCGTGTCGCTAAGAGGAAAGGGCGTCGCACGAAGGCGCCTTCCTCCCCCCCCCCCCCCACACACACATCAACAGGAAGGGCATATTTTTTTCACTGCCCGTCGGAGGTCGTGACCCTCCTCCATTTGCGGCAAATCGAATGTGCCGCGGCTGAGAATCTGATTTTCTCTCCCCCTCCTCCCTTTCTCGTCACCCTGAAACACTCCCTCACCAATCCTGCATCGCTATCCTGCCCACTCCCCCGTACAGACAAAATGCGGGCACGTAAAGAGATTTTACGGCGACTGGATGTGGTTTCGTTGATAGAGTTGTGAGCGCGGTAGCTCGAGAAGGGATGGACGTCCCGCAGAAGCCCTCGTAGATGCTCGTCGTGCCAGGCGGGACTGTGTTCGGACATCCGAGATGTCTTTGTTGTTTCCTCCAGGAGATTGGCGTATACATGCTATCACGTTGTTATCAGAGATTAGTGAATCATACCGATGGAGCATGAGCATGACCTTTGAGACGGTTTTGAGACGGAAGGGAGAGTAAACCATTCACGTGGGTTGTCCAACCATAACCTCATTTCTCAAAACAGGCCTAGGCTGTCCACACGAACAGCTGACTGCACTCCGCCATATTGTTACGTGACAAAACAATGTCATTTTGACCTCAGTATTGGCTGCTAATGCTCCCTATGCATTTATTTGGACATTTTACGTGCCCTCGAACAGCTCAAGGCCTTAGAAGAGGAACACGGGGGAAGGGGGAAAGGAATCGTCCAGGGCCTGTTGAAGGAACCATCCCAGCATTCGCCTGGAGTTATTTCGGAAAACCCTGGAAAACCGAAATAGGGATGGCCGGAGACAGGGATTGAACCCGAGTCCTCCCGAATGCGAAGCCATTGTTTTACCTCGCTCAGTATTTATCTCTTATCCCTGTTTATTGCAGCCGTGTATTCGTGTGGCGGGTGTAACGAACCCGCCGAGAATCGAACCCCTATTGCCTTGGTGAGAGGTAAGTTTCCCATCAGCATGCAATCCATAGCTCCCCCGCCCCCCTTCCATTGCTTATATTTCGATGAGACTCTCATATCATCTATTGCGACCGTTGTATTCCAGTATCACAAAATTCTAACCTATGGCTACGATTTAACAAAAAAGTATAGACACAAAAGTTTGGTTTTTTACCTTCCATCCATTGTTATGGGGTTTGAAAATGTGTACATGTTGACATGGGTATAGTTTGTAGGCTTTTGCATCCTTCGTCATGACCGGCTTGAATTCCAGGCTGGAGCCGCCTTTGATTGGTTGCGTCTAGCATTATTACAATTGGATGTCATCTTCAGGGTCTCAAACACGACTTGAAGACCAGTTAGATGATAACTGCGATTGTCGGCTTCACACGCATAACACTCTACGACCTACGCTGCTTTAATTTCTTTTAACTTGTTTACTTTCTGAGGAATGCTTGATTGCTGGGTTAAAGTTCTGGACACTAGGGTACTGTAATGAAAAAGTTTGCAAGTTTTTTCACCTGGGTAGCACGTCGTTATTGTCCTCTCGGGGCGGACCGATGCTATCGCAGAGTTGTCGGTACGGCTCTTAATGATATAGTCGCGTGCAGGGAAACCCCGACGACTACTTAAATTATCAACTGCCTCGTCTAACAATGTCTCTACAATTACCAGTAGTAGATGCCTCGGCCCGGCGTACTTTCAGACTTGGCGATATCTTGATGGCGTCCAGACGCCCAAAGCAACGATGATGGCGCTTCGGCCCACAATACTCCTCGACTGGACGACGTCTGTCCTACTGTAAGACTTCTCGACGCCTAACTTTGACGCCTGACGGTGGCACTCTGACCTTCCGTCGCCGTGGCTCGCCGACGTCTCTCCCGGCTCGACGACGTCTGTCGCGCTTGTTTCTCCCCCGATTCGCCCCCCCCCCCCCCGTTATTTGGCCGGCAAGCTCCGGTTCGTTTTGGGCCAATCAGGAGTCAGCTTTTAACCGATGGCCCCCGTCTCTCGAGGACAACAATTCCGGCCAGAACCGTATTTATTAAATAATGCTTAATTTCTCTTTGCATCCAATTACATAAAATGGTTTCTTTACTTGTTAACATTTATAATTTATTAATTACTAAATATCTACAATAGAGTGACAACTTACAAAACTATTAGCTGGAGCACCTCCCTTCTTTTTTAGCTAGGGAGGTGGTTCGAGCGGGGGTGGGGTGAGGCCCCAGATACTCTCTGCACCTGCTTCTTTCTCTCGTTTTCACAAAGACACAGTATGTACAAATTCTTATGTTTCTGTATATAATTTTGTGTATGAATGGTACCTTAATGAAAACTATTTCAATGTGATCCTGATATAATGGCGAGGAGAACGAGTGTGGTCGCAAGACATAGTTATTATTATATATAGGCTATGTATATGATGGTTGACACTTGTGACTATTAAATATAATAAACCGTAGTGGTGACCATATGGGCGAGTCACATCTCTTAAACTTTTAAACAAAATGTTGCAAAACACAGTTTTGAAAATCACCGTGATTCAACAACCATACCATCATTCTTTCACTTGTCTCTCTCTCTCTCTCTCTCTTTGTGTGCTGTGTGTATGTGCGAGTAATATATATTCCAGAATGTCGTGTTAATAGATAACGGAAAAAGTTATGGATTCACCGTCCTGTAGGCTAGTCTTCTATAGAATTTGTGATCTCAAACAGAGAGGGGCTGTTTTCAGACCCAGCGATATCACGTTGCTGGACCTGCATTTTGTTGCTTCTGTATTATTAACTAAGGCCTTCAGAGGTCTACTGCGAATGTAGTACGAATTTACAGTTGTTTGAGTTTTAGCTTGTAGTCGAAACAACAGGCGAAGTTCCCAGGTCCCTGTGCATTACTAGTTTAACAACTGATTATTTTTTCTTTATTTTTTAGCCAAGCATTCAATTTTATTTTAGATTTCAGTCCGTTGTTGTGCTTTACTTTTTATGTAGTAGACTAGTCAATGTTAAGTAAACGAAAATTCCTCACGTCTCAACTACGAAAAAAAAAAAACCTACACGAAATACTGCCAATTTGGTAACAACGATAACCATTCCTTCTTCCCAAGACCAAGCACCACGTTAGTGCGTTCCTGGTAGTTACGGAACGGCAAATGTGCGCGCAGCCTGTATTAGATCAAGTGAGTACTGGGCAACAAAAAAGGAAGAAGGTGGGGCTGGCAGGATGGCAGTGTTGCCAACTGTCGCCTACGCCAAAAAGTCAACAGCAGGGTCTTTGGCCAGCGACACCTCCGCCCGTCATTTATCACACGGGTCCAGCCCTCCCACGGACAGCTGATCGTCCCGGATAACCGCCTCTTCTTGGAACATATATACTGCCCACCTCTCCTTTCACGGTTGACCAATACTATTTGTAATGACTGTTCGCTGTTAGGAAACCATTTGTTCTGGTAAGAACATGAGAAATAAATCGCTGTCCATATATGCGTGTATTTGAGCGAAAATTAACTGTCGTGTCCATATAGCTTCGGCAGATATACTCTGACTCGCATAATTTCAGAAAATTTTAACACTTTTGAGGGCAAAGTATTTATGCAGTGTCAATCGACACTTTAGTTCTAAAATGAACATGAGATGTCAGTTTCACCACATGTACTTTTAATTCTGTCTTGCATTGTGAAACAACAGTAACTGTCAAAATTTACTGAAGTTGTACGAAACAGATTACATCAGCTCATTCGAAAATATTTCAACAATGTGCATAAATGATGTCTGTTCAGAAAGTACATTCAAAGAATGTTACACGAGTGTGTAGCTTACCCATTTAAGGCTCTCCGGGTGCAAATTGCGGAAATGGGTGTTTCTCATTGGCTGCTCTAGGGTTGTTGCCAAGTAGGGCACAAGTTGCAGAGAACTATATAGTGTTGTGCGCTAGTTGACGCTACAGCCACTGACACGCTGGTATGTCGGCGCTGCTTATTACTGACTGTTCACAACACAATAAGTAGCCAGTAGATATTTCATGGTCATTGGTATACACGGCGGCGCGTTTAAACTGTTCTCGGCAACTCCAGTAGCAACTTCTGGTTGGACCAACTTTGGCCCAATGTTTGCAGGTTACGTTGGGCCCACGTAGTCATGCAACGTTGGCTCAACGTTGAAATTTCGAGTGAAACAACTTAGGTACAACACAGATTTTCGGTTGGATTCTTACTGATATTTTTACATTGGTCCAACGTGGGTGAATTTTTGAAATTGTGTGTGTAACATACGTAATGCCAACCATTTACAAACGTCGGTCCATCGTTTCTCTACAAAATACACACACAATCGACTCTATAAAATTTAAATTAAGCATGATATTCATAGTTACTTTATTTTCAGAGTTATTGTGGTTTACACAAATTATTAAAATCAATAAAAAAACTTCTGCCAGAACCGAGGTAGATTCGAGCCACAGTCAGAGATTGTGTTGGAGTCCTTGTCGCTAGAAGTTTCTCTACGCTGCCACATTTTGTTAGCAATATATGAAAGACAAATACGTTTTAATAATTGAAATAAAATAACAAAAATGTATCTTGTGCTAATGATATGTTAACTAACAATGCCAATGTTCAGCCAACCTTCATACAAAATATTTTCAGTGGTTGGCCTACTGTGGGTAACGCAGCATTAACCCAAATGTAAAACACTGAAAACAACCTTCACGTAATCGCTTTATTTTTAACAGTTCGCCAACAAGTAACCAACACTTAGTTTAATGAATACATAATTGGTATATTCATTATCAGTAACAATTTTCTAATACAAGGAGCATTTGTGTTATTTCTTAATGTAGTATTTGAATTTTTGATAAACACGTGTTGTTTGAGCAATGTTGGTTCAATGTAAAGTTATAGTCCTAACATCAACGGTATGATTACCTAATTGCTATTAACTCTCAGCCAACTTACATACAAAAGATGTTCTGTGGTTGGCTTAATGTGGGCTATGCAACGTTGAGTCAACATACTGAAAACAACAAATATCCTACCGTTGAATTTTCAACATTTTGCCATCATGTAACCAACATTATATTTTTGATATAATGCAGCATTTTAATTTATACCATCATTATCATAATTTCTTAAACACAAGGAGCATTGGTGTCTATCTAAATGTATTTCGGAATTTTTTATAAAAATGTGCTGTTTGAGCAATGCTCGTTCAATGAAAAATTACATATCTAACACCAACAGTTTAGTCACCAACTTGTTACCAACGGTCAGTAAACCCACATACACAAGATTCGTTATGGTTGGCATAATTTGGGTTATGCAACGTTGGACCAACATACTGGGAACAACCAGTAATGCAACAGTTGGATTTTCAACGTTGTTCCAACGTGTAACCAACAGTAAAAAAAATTGCATAATATTATTATTGTTTTTAACTATGTAACCTTGTTACTTTGTAAATTTAAAAAATTGGTTATGTTGTATTTTAATAACATGATTTTTACACTTTATGTAAATGGTTGGTTTTACAACGTTTCCCCAGTGTAATTATACACAGTAAACCCCAACAGCATGTTTACCAACTTGTTGCCAACATTCAACCTAAAAATTTAAATAACAATATTTTGGTATTTTAATATTTTCAGACATTTCCTACTATAATACAACTATTTCCAGAATGTTGCTAATTCATTGCAATAATACTACATTTTCGAACATATCTGCTGGCATACTACATTGCCCCAACGTTGTAGTTAAATGTGTGTTTTCCAACACAACGCAATGCCAACGGTTCCAACTAATTTTCAATGTTGGCCCAACGTCGGTTGCTACTGGGGAACTTATGCCCTCCTTGCCAAAAACCCTTGAGCCGCCACTGCTACAGCCACTAACACGCTGGTATGTAGGTGCCGCTTACATAATAACGCACAGATCTCTTAGTATTTCCTATGCGACGTCGGACTAAATATCAGGGCGATGGCTCAAACTCATAAATCCGGTAAACAATGGAAACGACCTCCTAAAGGAATCGGCAACAAAATATTAAATTACTTACGAGTTTGTACATTTAGCTAAGGGATTCCGAAATATGAAAAAGAATTTAACTAATGTAGCCTATGTTTTCTCCAAACTCCAAATTTATGAACTTAAGAGTTTTATTTTCTTTGCTACGCTACGGGAAGAGATTAATTAATTTCTTCTTTTTTCACAGAAAAGTTTTTGATTAAAATTCCAGCCGCGAGTAGTTTCCAATTTTGCCTCCAAAGTTCCGCTCGGTATTTTCCTTGTCATATTCTGCAGATACGATAACAATAGCCTATGTGGCGCATACAGGAAAACAGAATGAGGATCTTAAGGTCGTTAAGGGGTAAACAAAATAAATAGTTTGTTTTTATTTTTACGAAACAGTGATAGTTCTGTAGATGTTACTGGAAAAAACATTAGCCCCTATGGAAAATTTTTAGCATACATAAATTGTTCACAACGGCATGTCAGATTCAAAATTGGCATGTTACGGCGGCATGCGGAAAACAAAAACCAACGGACGTACTATAATGAAATTATTTACACTGAAAGTATATGTCACGGACTAATTGGTAAATGTATAAGAAACATATTGTTGTATTTATGAAAATTGCTGTATAGAGTTGTCTCGAGCAAATGAGTGTAAGAGCGACACTAATACGCATATCTAACGCCACATCGCTCTCACGCACCTCGATTTTATTGCTACATATCTGAGTAATATATTTAACCATTATGTTATTGGGTGTATTACCATTTTTTTGCCATATTATGCGGTTTTAAACTGTACGTTGTAAACATGTTAGAAAACTTCAGGAAAAAATAACAGCGTAAATGTAACCCTCTGCAAAAATATTCAGTAGCCAGTTAGATGTTACTGATTATCTAGATTCGCCAGTACTACCCAGTAATTTGTATAAAAGTAGTGAACGGTTATTACGAATCTTGTAGAGGCTGAAATTACTAGCAGATATTTTTAGGTGATACTCACAGTTTCAGAGTCGTTCAAATTCTTACTTCTTTGGTGAAAATCACACGTATAACGCGATATGACATAACATTAGTCTGACGAGTTGTAATTCCAGTACCTTATCATATATGCAAAATGTCCATGACTAGATTGGCTTTATGTAAATTCAGCAGGTAACGAACAAACGACAACAGAGTATATAGCGAGTTCTGGTATTCAAACTACACGTTGCTGAACTCACAACATTGTACGTACATTACCTAGGATTCAAGAAATGCTTATAATAATTCATTTAACCGATTTTCTCGTCCAGGAATCGAAAATCGTGGCACTTTGTGATATATTTATGCGAAGATTATTATTAACATCATTATTATTATTATTATCATTATTATTATTATTATTATTATTATTATTATTATTATTATGTGTACTTCTGTTCGGTGAGCAGCAATCGGAGATTGCGCTGAAACCAGCTATTGGTTTCTTCAGATTTTGGATAATTCGCGAATTATGCAAGTTTGCTGCCTTTTGTCGAACAGTCGGTCTCACGAACGGACTTTCAGAGTTAATTGAAGAGTAGTTAATAATTTCGACAAGAATATCCTGTACAAAGCACGAACCATGAAATAACAGAACAAACCTCACTAAATCATTATTTACTAAAATATGGAAATAAACTTTCGCTGTAAATGACTTAGTGATAATTATTTAAAAAACAGATTTCACTGATTTCAGTGAATTAAAATCATTTATTGGAATGTTCCATTCCGTAAACCGTTTGCCTTTGCCTGACAATGAAACTATTAATTCAACACTGGCAATTTCTGATTTATATATCCTATCCAGCAAACCCACAAAATTACATCATATTACTGTGTGTTTAGGTGCACTCTGCATTCAAAAAATTCCAAATGGCTGGAAAACCAGTTGATATTAGTATAATTCATGGAAAGTGTCTGGTAGAATCTTCAATGTGCAATACCTAATTTAAAGGCTGAATTACATTGATCTTACTATTGATACTTATGAAATTAGCAATAAGTAAGTATCGAGTAGGAAGTGAACACGAGAGAAGAGTAGAGTATCACACCCAGAGAAGCATGTTTTCAACAAGGGGAGCCCGGGAGGTGTCCGCCTTTGGAATGTAGGAAACCAGATTCCTATATTACAGCTATAGAAGCCCAGAAATTTCGTGGGTTCAACGACCAGCAGGCTAGATTCCACAGTCCTGTGTACATTCTGTCTTCAGTTACTTCTTCATTGGCTGCTGCTGCAGTGAGTGGCCAGTTCTACACATGATAAGGTAGCACGGAAGTCAGTAAGCGTTGCAGGTACCATACTTCTGTTAAAATAGGGACAACGAAATAGTTTGGTTGTAGGTACTACTCTGATCAGTTCCTTCAACAATCTGTTTTGTAGAAGTTACCATCTGATGTGTGAAAGCATCAAAGCTCTTTGTTTCTTCTACAAAACAGATTGTTGAAGGAACTGTCCATAATACCAACAACCAAACTGTTTTGTTGTCCCTATTTTAACAGAAGTATGGTACCTACAGCTACACTCTTTTTTCAGTGTTTTGATGCTGGTTTGCCATTGGTTCACGGTCTTCAAGAACGAGTTTCAGAAACAGAGACCCAATCGGGAAAGTAACGAACGTGTAAAGAAGTTGGGAATCTAACGTCTTCTCAAATGAATTCGCGAAATTGCCGGGTCTCTATTTATAATCTGTTTGTACATATATTGTGTGTATATGGATACTCATCCTAGGAACGCTATAAGTAAAAACAGGAATAAATTTCTTATCAGGCTGTACGTGTTTTGTTTACCTTCTTCAGTGTTATTGAAAACATACACGTCTCTTAAACATTTGATTTGAAACAATATAAAATAATTTGCGAATTTAATAATATAATCTTATGTTTCAGGGTTTACTGTAATGCCAAAGCACGAAAACATCCAGGCAAAATATATTCAAACCAATACAGTTTTGCAAAGCAGACAGAAGTTGTTAAACTACATTGTCTATTCAGACCGATATAAACTAACGAAAATAGAACATGCATAAAAATTATAAAAATAAATAAATTACGAGAAATTAAATAAAAAATATTACGGTGTTAAACTATTTTATAAACGTTTTCTTCCAGAATGTATTCCTACCGCGGCGAAGCTGGCTCGTGTTCTAAGGCCCGTTATACATTGGCACGAAAACGATTATTTCTGACAGACATAAGAACGTAAGACTCCCTGATTTTATGCTACAATGGCACGATCGTAAAAGCGAAAACGACAGCGGCCACAGAATGGAGACGAGCAACTCCCAACTCTTACAGTACGTTTTGGTCAACCCGTGTAGCCAAAAGGAATCTCACTACGTTAGTAATTTTCTTTGCAGATTTACGGTGATACTTACGACTGGTGTAACTAGTCGCCATTTTTATTAACGCAAAATGAGCACAAAAATCACAAGGCAATCAGTTCTAGTGGTTACGACGCACTTTGAGCTCGAGCTGTCAGACGTAACCACCACACCTTTGTGTCAGGCTTGTGGTGTTGGCAATAAAATTAATTGACCGTGTCATCATTGAATGTCAGAAGACACAAGACATCAAAGAATGGTTTGAAGACAAGCTCGAGAGTGAAGGTCTGCAGCGAAACATAGAAGGAAGGTACCACAAGATCTGGAACGAGTATGCCAACAAAATCGGCGAAAGACTCGAAGAATTCGACAAGTGGCATACCTTGCATTAACGAAGACGAACATTTCTGATGACCCGTAAAGGAAGTCTCAGGTTAAGGCTCAAGAGGTTATATCAGTCAGAAGCATTTCTGAATGGTGTAAAGGAAATATTTATTAATAATACAGGCGGAAGATCTGGTACACTCTATTTGGGTAAATTTGATAGAAACTTATGGACAATAATTTTTAATATTTGGTCATTTGTTGCACAAGTCAAGACATTTTTGACTCTAAAATGGAACCTGAGATGTTCAAATCAGCATTTGTACTCCAAAGTTTGTCTTGTGTAGTGCCACAAATAACAAAATATGTATTACAAATTATTGCCCATAAGTTGCTGTCAAATTTATCCAAACTTATATGAATTGGAGTATATTTGATAATTAAAGAAAGAATGCTCAGGTAATGCGAAGAGAGAAGTAATGATATGCCGTGTGCAACATTAGCCTATTCTTTTGCAAGTAAGGTTGCATCGCGGGTGGATGGAAGGAGCACTGTCCTTCGGACCATGAAACCTGTCAGACATAACAATTGAACTTATGGAGACCGAGCCGTTTTACTAGAGAATTCGCTCCTTATCTCTTGAACGATGCTATCTAAACTACGCACTTGACACTACCTGTCTAAATGGCACCAAAGATAACTTAGGAGTTACATATAGTCATCGTTATGGAGCCTAGATCATGGTGAAGAGATTTTTGCACCAACTCAGACGTCCTACAGTAAGCTGACTTGAAATCTTGCAGGTCGCACGATTTAACATTAACAATAATAAGGAACCTAAACTCGCTGGCTGTTGCCTTCATCAGAAAACGGAATCAGAACAGTGCTACGTCATCACGGGAAACCATCAAACATACGAGAAATCAGAAGGAGCCTGAAACATTTTCATCGCTCGTAGAGACCGGAAAAATTCGCGGTTTCACTGACCGTTAGGTTAGCCTCCAAGATTATATATGTACTGAAGCAGACAACAGCTCTACATTGGCTTTTCGCTGGCCTTCTATTAAGTCGCTTCTTTGCTATTGACTCAATATCTCCCAGGAGGTGTTAAATGAGTCAAGGGCCAATTGTGAAAATGACACTTTATTACACTTGTTTGAATTCCAGCCTGTACTCAAAACAAAACGCGAATTTTTAAAAGTATTAGTCGATAATGGCTGGGGACATGCAAAATTCGTGTTATTTTTCTGACAGCTGACTAGACTTCAAGTGACTATAGGCTCGTTCGACGTCTTCCGCTGGCCGATATTGTCGTGACTTGCCGCGGAGAACGTTTACACGGTAGAGAAGCCAATCTCTGTAAAGACGTATCACACATAAATTACAACACACACAAAAATTTGTGTCCAATTGAATAGCAGATTATACTCTGTGATGTACAGGAAAGTGAAATTTAGTCTGCTACCAAATTACAACGCGAATTTGCATGTCTCTAACAATGGCTATTAATTAATGTTAAGGAAAATGTTGACTGTTTGCAAGGCTTTAATGTAGCGTTTTCGTGTCCGACGTTCTTCTTTCGTAGTTGGTGGTTCCATTTGACAGGGTCAACCGTAACTTTGGCGCACCGGTACTGGATGTTTGTGATTCGCCTGCAAACAGCTAGAACGTGCTATTTAACTATCGTCCAATAATGCGAGGCAAATAATGGGTATGGTTTGAAAAATATGGTGACACGAAACATTTCCCGATTTTCAGTTTCATCTCTACTATTTTTTTTTTCCGTTAGTGGGTATGAAATTTTGTTTTGAGACGCATTTTTTACAGGAATGTTTCACTTCTAATTTATATTTATGTTTGTGTTGACTACATCCAAAGGAAATTTGACTGTTTGCTAGGTTGTAACTTACGTTCGGCTTACCAAAAGATTATTGGCTTTCGCTTGTATGTAGAGCTGTTGCCCTATTTGACTGAGGCAAAAAGAATCCCGGTGTTGTAGTATGTGATGCCTGTTATTGGTCTGCGTACAACTACGGGGTGTCAGACGTATATCACCCAATCATACTTGTTGCAAGAAACTACAGTGTTTTCAAGGCTATGTTGGCACAAACATTTTTCACGATATACGATAATCTCTAAATATAGTGCTTCAACTGCATACGTCCAAAACATTCGACCTAAACCATTCCAGTAAATCGAAATATATATATATATATATATATATATATTTTTTTTTTTTTTTTTTTTTTTTTTTTTTTTTTTTTTTTTTTTTTTTTTTTTTTTTTTTTTTTTTTTTTTTTTTTTTTTTTTTTTTTTTTTTTTTTTTTTTTTTTTTTTTTTTTTTCAAAGAGCAAACAACACCACACATCCGACAAGTCTGATGTTTCCTAGAGCGATAGTACCGGAGTCTCTCTGAAGGGGGTGGCAGAGGGGGAGGGGGTGTTAACCAACCCCTTGCCTATCCACGACGCACCCCTGTCCAGCAGTACACCCCTCCAGGGACGGGCAATTCAATTCCACGAGCAGTCCCCCCTCCAACAAGCTAGCCTAGTGCGCTGCCAATGGTAACACAAGGAGCAGGGTGGTCGCCCAGGAGGGGAGATAAGGCTACAGTTACCCCCAGCCACCCTCAAACCACCCCTCCTCAGGGCGCAGCATGCCCGAGCCACTTATTCGCGGTCCTCATTACACGCTCATTACCACCCCCTTGCCACCCCCACCCTACCATCACGACCGCGACAAGGCCGTGTGAATGACTGACGCGTGTGTTAACCGCCCTCACCCCCTCCGCGTTCTTCCCGCCACTGAGGGTAAGTACCCTACGCCGTAAAATAAAACTTTCCTAAGCTAACAGTTGCAAGGTGGAGAGAAACTACAGTGGAAAAGAGAAGGCAGCGGAATCGTTCAGGATTGATCTGTTGATAACGAGACTAAAAAAGTGCTGATGTTCTGCTATACTCTTATTATTTTAGCTGTTCTGAGGAAATTAATTTTTTGTGTACTCTGCATGTTTTATGTAATGGCATCCACGATTTATGAGGTACCCATTTCCCCATGCATACAGTAAATATTGTATTTCATTGCGATTGGCATTTCAACATGGAAAGAGGAAGTTCCAAAACAGCTATCAAGATTAACATACACCATAATAAACAGAGTATAGTAAGATAAGTTACACAGTTCAGTTTATTTTCTTGCTTTTCCGCTTTGTAGCAATGGCAGTTTGTGGGTTGTTGCTAGGTATGGGGCTGCAGATAGTCGGAACTGTACACTCTTGATGAACGCGCCGTAGACCAACGACCATGAAATATTTGCCGGCTACTAGATGTGTTGTGACCACTCAGTAGTAAGGGGCACCTGCACATCAGCGTGTCAGTGGGTGTAGAGTCAACCAGCGCACAACCCTGTACAGCTCTTGGCAACTGCAGCCCTACAACCCACGAGCAGCCACTGCTTTGGAGTTGCAGAAACTTGGGTTACCCTAGGCAAGCACATACTCATTCGTAAGACAGACAGTTGTGTGGATTTACAATGAAGATAAATGTTGTCGTTGGGACGGTAGAAGTATTTTGAAAGTGTACGAACTCGCAGCTGACGCGAGCCGCCAGGGACCCACCCCTATGACCGGAAATCAATAGCAGTGCCGATTGAAAAGCATTTGCGGCATGGATGGGCGAAGTGGTAGGAGAGGGTAGGAGGGGAAGGGGCAGTAATGGTATTACAAAAGCGCGGTTAAGTAGCCATGTGCAGGAACTCTGCACGGCGCATCGACCTGCCCCTACTCCGAGTACAGTCGCTGGCCACATAAAACTGGACACTGCCGCACTTACCCGCAGCTCTTCACTGACCTTCACTCGTCCGGTATTGCTGACATTTGAGACTGTGATTTGATAGACCCCGCTACTCGAACAGGGAAAAAGAAAAACAAAATCTCACAGTAACGGATTTTATTAGAACCCTGAAATTTTTGCGTTTCCTTTTAGGCGTAAGCTAGAGTTTCAGCAACTATAGGTATGTATCACGTTCACAATTGGCAGTTGAATTACTCGGAACACTTTCTGGATTTAGCGGAACCAATAATATAACTGTAACTGAATACAGGCCTATTTCACAGTGTCAGCGAGCAGCTATACTCTATCCATTCTAAGGTTGCAACTAATCCAGCCAAGTGAATGTCAATAACATTTTTCACACAGCGAAAATTTCATTTGAAATATTGAAAAATGCACTGTAACTGTGCTACGACACAATCACAATGTGAGAAATCAAGGTATAACTAAATTGCTTTGATTTATTTCATTAGCAATTTTTATTTCTGCTGCAACCTTAGAGTGGACAGAGTAATAAACAGCTGCTGTCTGCACGATTTCACAAATATTCCTGGAAGCTAGCCTACACGTCAGTGAATCCGCGAAATCTTCCTGTCTCTATCCTTGAGGCTCTGCTTCAAGGTCAGTTGAGTTGATGTTTTTAACTATCACATTTTAGGCTCTTCCCACGCATAACTGACGTGTGGTGTAGCACACATTCTGATTGGTGCACTCATGTGAAAGACATCTCTGCACATAATCACACTACCAATAACCATGTAGTAGCAGAACTGTATTTGTAGTACCTATCAAAACAATTTTGGTATGAAAATATTTTCGTCAAAACCAAGGGTCTGTACTGTCTGTTCGTGGTAAAAAGACTAGTAATCACTTTTTAACAGGCTGAAGAACGTTTCCTTTCAGTCTATTTCAGAGCTGCACGCAAGGGGATTGTTATGGGGACTAACAAAGTGCTAGGATTGCATAACTTAAAATTTAAAAAAAAACTGTATTACCAAAAAATTAAACCCTAAATTCACTATTATCGAATGATTTCATGTTAGATATCTGTATTTAGGCCTGCTAGGCTCAGCCATCACACAATGTTTTTTGTAAGAAAATAGTACAATAATTTGGCCGCCACTGAAAAACCCCTCCCGCTTTCAGAGTTTGTGTACACTATAGATTTCTTCGGGCGCCCTGAGATTTCTACTACTTCTGAGATTTTCCTGCTCCTTTCCTTCTCTTTTTCATTTCGGGCGTTCGATTCACCGGAAGTATTTTTTTGGTAGGGTGTTCGGGCGTCGAGAGTACTGCTCTTTTTCTCAGAAAGAGCATGAACTTTCTGCTCATGATGCCGAGGAACAGCAGAAGAGGAATGAGATCGAGAGGAGAGAAATTTGCGCCAAATATGAATTGATTGTTTATTTTGTAAGAGAGACTTCAGTGTTTTTAATGTCTTTGAATATTTCTTGCAATGGGACAGAACGACAAGCTGTATTATTGTGGACATACGCCATTGCAATATTATGTCGTCCCAGGAATCATAGAAGAAGACTAAGAAAGACAAACAACGAAATACGAAAAAAGAGAAAACAAGCCGAGTTGGCTGTAGTCAGCACATCCATAAACCAAAACAACAGAACATGAAATATCCCATAAGGAATCATAAGTGTTTTTGTTGCGTTGCGATGTCTGGCCAAACAATGGAATCTGGCCAAACAATGGAAGGCAATAAATCTACAGATGGACATATTACGTTCGTAGCTGAAGGTGAGTGATAAAATAAAATATTCTGTTTAATAAATCAGTCGTTAAGTAACAAAACTAACCTCGAAATGCCTTAAATACCAATGACATGGGCAATAACATTTTTTTTGTACTCAGGAAAAATCATATCTTTTGAATAGGCCTACGTAAACCTGCATAAATGAATATCAGTTAAACTGTAGTGACGTAATTAGTCTGGTTTCCACTAGGAGAAATAACTCTTTTTAGCGCCCATTGGCCTACTCACTATCTTCCTTAAAAAAAACCGCACAGCCATATAATGCCATTTTCAAGAAGCTGAATTTAATAAGTTTGCAATCAGCTGATATGAAGTAAACAAAGGTCCTGACAGTTCCGCAACTCGCGACTTGGGTCGCGGTCTACAACAATTTCCATCACAATTTTTTTTTTTTTTTTAGTTGTTATTTGTACCAGATATTTTTTTTATTATTTTAGACACAAAATATGACTAAATTTCGTTCTTATGAAATTTTTTTATCTCTCATAGTTTTCGCGTAATGGCTTGTTAAAGTCATATTTTGCATGTTTCCGTTTTAAGAACTACACTAAAACCAATTGATATACCGAACTCAAGAAAATCACAGAACATAAAGACATTGCAGGCTACAATGTCATGCTCATAAAAATAAAGCATAAAAATTATTTTATTAAATAAAATGTTGAAACTGAAAATAAAAATTTTAAAAATTTGTTGTATTTAATAAAAATTCTGAAACTGAAAATAAAAATTAAAAAAATTCAATAACTTTTTTTTAAATACAAAATATTGTTATTCTTTATTTTTATGAGCATGACATTTTAGCCTGCAATGTCTTTATCCACTATGATTTTTTTGTTTGGTGTATCAGTTGGATTTACTGTAGTGTAGTCCTTAAAACGGAAACATGCAAAATATGACTTTAACAAGCCATTACGCGAAAACTATGAGAGATAAAAAAATTTAATAAGAAGCTAAATTTTGTCACATTTTGTGTCTAAAATAAGAAAAAAATATCTGGTACAAATAAAAAAATAAAAATGGTGATGAAAATTGTGGATTACCGCGCCCTTACGGCGTTCGATTGGAAGCAGAAAAGAGCACTGCGATTCCTATTCTTTCCTGCTCTTTTTCTACTACGAGCGCAGAAATCTCAGGGCGAACAAACCTTATATGACTGGTCAATTTATATCTTCTCGCATCTCGTTATTAAAGACTTTGGCAAGTGACATAATAACACTGCATATCATTCAGTACTCCTTCCGATTAAGTAACGTCTAAGAACGCAATTATATAGAATTGTTAGTTTTTTATGCCCGTTGAGAGGAAATAAAGAATGCTGAAACTTCCCTGACTTGACAATTTTCCAAAAGCAGACATAGCTGCATTCGTAAACGCAAATTTCATTAGTTTGCCATTGTTGATATGTTAAATTTATCAATAACTTTGTAATGTGTAATTACCATGGTTAAATGTAAGAAAAGGCGTACGCTTTAATTTCGCCATGTAAATTTTAAGAAGTAAATAAAATAATAACATTTCTCATGTTGGGTACTGTAGTCTTTCATCTGCTGCATTTAAATTGCTTATCAAAAAATGTTATGTGAGACATGTTACATTCAAGGTTTTCATGAAAAGTTCTTGCACCACTTTGTTTCGACACCTTTCGTGCATATCTGCAGCTTTTCTTCGCGGTTATTGACAGTGTGTCTGTGTAGAGGCTTTACTTATTTGACTGTGCCAATCAGAACAAGGTTATTGTGATACCGTACGCCTGTAACTAACTGACAGAACCCCGAGATGCTGAGAGTTAAGACGTTCTATCGGTGACCGCGAAGCTGAGCTGTAAGGTGACACAGAAACAAGTTGGTTCAAAAATTGTTTCTGCAAATCTTTCGCCCCCTAAGAATGGATGTAAAAATACACGATACAGCGAAGACAACACAGATGAGTGAAGAAGGCTTCTTTTCACAACAGACGCGACGTTTCGTAAACTATGTCTACTCCCGTCTTCAGGCAGATTACAGGCTGGGGAACTCCAAGAGTCTGATAGTTTCTTAGTGTTGTTTTCATTTAGTTTTACTGCCTTTTTTCAAACTTATTGTTCATTTTTAATACTGTATTTGTTTGTTCTACTTTTAAACATAGAAAAAGGTTTGATACATTCACCCAAATACAAGTTTGCATATGACAAAATAAATGTGTATTTAATCCAACTAAATATTTGCTGTCCGAACAATATGTAAAGGCTCCAAACATTTGATTTTTGTTCTAACAAAATTTACATTTAACTAAATCCTCTTACTGGGTAAAATAACTCAGCCAGGCAGCCAAACATATAGTTGGTTCGAATTTTATACGCCTGTTTGGCCATAAACAAATTTGTATATAGTTGACGGTACTAAAACTTTTTATCAGTGTAGTTATTTATCGTCTTTCTGGAGACACTATCTCATTCCGGAATTGATGTATGTTGCATAATATATGTATTTACAACAAATGCTGAATTTTATTTTTGTTACACTATGTGAATTCTGCTGCTAAGTAATATTCGCACGCAATGGCGTGTGTACATTAAATTGGTTCCACTCATTATGAGCTCATATTGAACCAAAAGTCAGGGCCCACTTCGAGAGGGTTCCATGGAACTAGATTCCCAGTGTAGTCCATACAACAACTCACATTAGTAATTTCGCTCATCAGCAAAGTTACTCTCCGCGAAAAGAAAGGCATACATTGGCTGATCCCACATGAGTTATAACTAGAAGGGTGAACACAAAGCCTCCCGCTGTGATTGCTTCTTTATTAAGAGAAATTTATGATATGCCGAAGCAGTAAAAAAATGCATGGAAGGGAGAGTAGAAATACAAATAATGTCCTAGCCAAATTACTTTGAAAGGGTGTTTATACGTTATACACGTTGCAATAACATTCACCAACGATAGTGAAATCAAGTGTTTTATGACTCACGCATATTATGGTACAGGCTGTTCTTTTTCAACTGAACACTCAGCATAACTTGTAATTAATTAAATATATGTTTTATTGGGCCAACAAATGTTAACTTTTGAGAGTGTTGAAACTGTTACACTGGTTTTTAATTACGTGGAAGTTTTCATCATAAAAATAGTAAAGATGGCTGCAAACCCGACTGAAAGAAAACTTTATGCAGTGCACACTTTATCGTGAACGGCCTATATAAATGTTTCGTGAGTAGTAACATATTATTACAGGCTTTTTCCCTATTGCTAGTAATTTTATATCATGAGGTATATAAATACTTAAGTTAGGTTAGAATAGTCGTAGAGAGTCAGATAAAATACCCTTGTAATCAGGATTGTTTCTTTAATATTATTTAATTACGATGTGAACAAAATTACAAATTTTTCTCTTGATTTTTTTGTCCAGCAGTTGGCGCACCACTCGCGTCTCATCAAAGGCAATCCGGGTTCGATTCCCAGTTCTTTGCATGCTGGAATGGTGCCGGTGGTCTTCCCGGGGTTCGAACATTTACCTTGCCCCTTTATTCCAGCGTTTCTCTATCCTCACCTCACCTCACACCTAGAATATGACGACTCAGCACGCGCATTTCATTTCACCCTAGCCTCTAGGCGCACGTCACTGAGCTGGCGTGCCGTCTTCTCACCGACAAGTCTCTATAAGACGTTCAGTAGTGATCCTATAAATATATGATATACTAGCATAACCCGGCAGACGTTGTCCTAACAGTGTATGTATAGTCAATTAAAAGTAAAAAAAAGTTTTTTTAAATAAATCGTTAAGTAAAAAGTAAAAAATTTATTTAAGTTACGTTTGCCATATATGTATATAATAGGTATATTCTAGGTCCAGAATAACCCCTATCTTGGTAACTGATCTTCATAATATAGGCGTATGAAGATTGATAAGTTCTAGAGACGAATATAAATAGAGAGATTTTTAAAATATCATGTGTGTGTATATATATATATATATATATATATATATATATATATATATATATATATAATATTTTGAAAATATCCGTATTTATATTCGTTCCTAGAAGTTACGTACCTACGTAAGCCTATATTATTGTGATGTGTTGCCAAGAAAGGTGTTATTCTAAACCTAGAATATGCCTACTATATTCGTATTTTACTGAAGTATCTAAAATTTATTTTTTACTTTTCAGTGCACTTTATTTTTGTATTAGTTATTTTATTTTATTTTTTTATTATTATTTTTTAAGTCTTCGGAACATATTTATTCTCCTGATATTTGTTTCGAGCCTTTTCCAGACACCATTTTCGCATTATTTTATTCATGTTGTTCCCACGAGACGGAGGAAATGTTGGTCCACCCTCCCAGAGATTCCGGAATTGAAGGGTAAGGCCCGGTGGCCCGAAAGTTACTGTGTTAGCGACAGTGTATGTTTACCAACCCCTACCGTTCAGCTCCACAGCCCGTACCTTAATTTGTGAAACATAATTTTTAATTTTAGTTCACGTATTTTAATAATACAATAATGTATATGTAACATAATACCATAATACTTCATTTTCACCGAATTTACATAAGTAAGACAAATTTCAGATCAACCGGATTCCAGCAAGAGGTTGAAAAATGGTTTTCAAATTTTTAAACTGACAACTTTCTCGTATATACACGAATATTGCAAGTTAAATAAAATATTGAAAAAATGGATGTTGGTAGAATTGCAAACCTCCCTCCCCCAAATACGCCACAAGGGGAAGCAGGGCGTAAAAGTTGACGCGCTGCAGCAGCATCCAGTAGCGAGTTTACGGTAAAATGAATAGCAAAAAAACCTTCTCAATGGTAAAACTACATATAGGTGCAAAGTTTCATGGTGATCGGTCACACGAAGTCTGCTTTTATCGATCATATACGTACAAACATACATACATCTTATACCAACATCCATATATATATATATATATATATATATATATATATATATATATATATATATATATATATATATATGTGTGTGTGTGTGTGTGTGTGTGTGTGTGTATTAAATATATACTTTTTTAATATTCTACATCAAGAGTTTTGTGCTTAAAGAGAACCATAAAAAAAAATAGTATATTTCGGTGATGCGAAAACAATATTTAAAGAATACCAGAGGACCTTAAATAGGTATAAACAAGCGTGACGACCTCAGAATGCAATTCCTAAGCTGACACTACTCACACACGTTGAGAATTAAGTTTGTATTGATCGTAGATCTCTGCACACCGCTCGGCGGTTAAGGCAGGCGGCCACACAAAGCGTTGACCAAATACTTGTCACTCACTCGAATTTTATTTGTATTTACTATGCGTTTGTAATTCGGTACGCTTAAGCGGGTAGACGATGGTCGAGTTTAGGAAGCCAAACTTCTAAAGTAATTTATTAGTTAAATGTCTATAATAACATGTGAAAACAGGCTGATTTGAAAGTTTATGAAATATAGACATTACTTCATAAACTAACTTTCGAACATGCTTAACGTTTGTTAGTACATTAATACTAAATAAGAAAACTTTACTTTCTCTTGAAACGATGATCTTATTTCACACGAAACGTCAAATTGCACATAACAATGCAATAAATATTTGTAAATATACAACAGCAACACTAGCTCAACTAAACTCTATCCCAAATTCAGAGTTAAATCGTTATTACAGCTCGCTCAAAATAACCCTTCATAAAATGTATGGCTTGAAGCGTAGCAAAACTGCTTATTCGTATCGTTTCCACAGAATGCAAATTCTACTTTTAAAAACCCAGGTTACGAAAACACAATTTCCAGATGCCGATGAAAACATACTTCTAAAAACATAGCACGTACAACAAAGCACTTTATTAATTAAAAACTACATTAAGTTATTGTTCTTTCCCACGGATAGCTTCAGAAATTATTATGTTGCTATACAACAATCAGAATTGTGCTGCTTTATTTCAGCCGTGATATTGTTGTAAAAACAATGCAACTATTGCTGCCCCTACGAACTGAACATCAGGGTATAGGGTATTCTTCGAGCACTAAGGTTAGATCTGTCCTCCAGTAGATTGTCTGAAGCGCCTCACCTCGGATTTGTAATATCTACTTGTGTACAGATAATTTTAAGAGGTAGTTATCTAAGCGAACCCTGCGATAAGGATGACCTGTTTTCAGCGAATGACCGTACCATTATAACTGCTGAACATGGAACTATAATTAGGCAGTAGTTTTAGGATTGAACTGTGTTTTGTGGTTTTTTGACTCGAAGAAATAAATAAAATCTTTAGAGTTGAAAGCATAAATTTTAGCGGAGCATAAACTCAAGTTGTAGCACAAGAACTTTACCCAGTAAAGTTTTTCAAAAAGCCTGTTATACACAGTCTTGTATATGGCCCAGAAATAGGCAGAGTTATACGTTATTTTTAAAGACTGGCTTAATTTGCTGCCTAACAAAATAGTCCCTTCATCTGTATGTCATTCATCCTTGAACAAGCAAAAAAATAGAAATGTTGCGTTTGGAAGTTTGCTCACTAAACTAAATTCTATGTTAGTTCAACTGCACTTATTTGGACATAAACAAATCCTGCACCTAGAAAACGGTTTGTTCAGTCAACCATATACATTTTCGTTAATAGCGAAACAAGTATGTATGTAACCCAAAGACGTTATTTAAGACTATTACGATGCTCTTTTGGTACATGACCAAATTGAACGCTGACATATTGCAGGTGAAGATAGGGAATTGTGGACTTAAGCCGGGAAAGAAAATGTATTGATTTTTTTTCAATAAAAGACTTTGGTATATGCCAGGGCATCGCATGTTATGGGCTGCAATATGACACATTTTAATTTGGTCACACACAGAGATAGGCCGTCAGCATTAGTATTATACTTCTTGATTAAACCCAAGAAGATTTTTGTTGCTTGAAAAATGAATTAACGCATCAAATATTGGTTTTGTTATTATAACCAAATGCATATTGAACTGTACTAAACTCTATTGCTGAGATAACTAAATATGCCAGGTCACAAAATATTTCGGTTGATTCAACTTTTCTTTGAACGCATATTCGGCCGTATACAAAAATATACAGTGTGTCCAAAAACTGGCGTATAATAAGCACACTGTGCGAATCGTGGGATAAATTTGAGACGAAAATATTAGTGGTGAAATGTTTAACGCCGACTTTGTGCCAACACAGCCCTTGCGTTCCACTTCCAGGTGTTACTTTATGTAAGTTAAGTCGAATACAAGTGCAATAATGTTTGGAGTGCTCGTTGATTTGAATATGAGCTCATAATATGATGGTCAGTAAGATAGTAAGATATCTGTGGAGCGCAAGAGCGGACTGCTGTTAAATGTTAAATGTCATCGTACAACAATTTTCCACAAACATTTTCGTCTCCAATTTAAACCAGGATTCACGTGCTGTGCTTATTTTACGCCAGTTGCTGGCCATTCTGTGCATGGTTGACTGTACCAAAACGCCTTCTCTGTGTGGGCCTATGGAGTTATCTTCCTCTGTGCAGCGACATCAGCGACGTGCCGGGCGTACGAGGGAGGATTGTGCCAGAGTTTCGGAACTCAGCCAGCTGTGGTACAAAGCAAATGCAGTAATGTTGGCCACCCCTAAGGCGACGAGCCAACTCTGGCTGCGGCTGTAGGCGGTCACATTTGTGTGACTAAGCCCGGAGAAGGGGCTGCGAGACACACTGGGTAAATATTTACCGGGAGAAGTGGACTGTTTATCCCGGCAGTTTGGGGGTCGTGTGAAGGAGTCATGTGCAACCCACCAGATCCACCTCCTGAGATCGCGGAATGCACGGCTCTCGGGTGACAACTTCCCCCAGGAGTACTGATCGGTAAACCCGCATCAACAAAGTAAAAGCACACGAACAATATTTACCCAAGATCACTTACGATCTGGGTCTCCAAATTCTGAGCGATACCAAGAAGGTATTACAGGCTTTTCAGAGTCCTGGAAAGTTCAAAAGTTTCGATTTTAACTTCAGAATCCTGTATCACAATGAAAAATGTAACAAATTCTGTTGACTTAATGCGTGTTCCTACATAATTTTCTTGCAGAGTGTCTAAGTCATCTAAGTGGTTTCACAGAAATTGTGATATAATCAAGAAAACAAACAAAGAAGGCACATGGGTAACACAGAACCAATGTTACGGCGTTAGCTCGAACCGTAAGGAGTCGTGCGAAGCTTGCTAGATGAAACTAAGACCGACCGAGGTGGCGCTATGTTAGCACGACGGGCTCGAATATCAAATTAACAGGGTTATATTCCCGGATCCAGCATCATTATTTCGATTTTCCATGTTTTCTAGAAATAACTCTAAAATAATGTTATGGGGTAGTTACTTAACACAAGCCATGGACGATTACTTTCCCAGTTCCTGATAGTTGTGTCTAGGTGTGTGTCACCATCTCTAACGACCTCGCTGTCGACGAGACATGAATGAATAATTGAATCGGGAATTGCAAAAGGGGACCAAGTCCACTTTTTGAGAAAATTCAGGTTACACGAAATTTCGACTCTCCAAAGTATTTTCTTGGCTGTCAGCAGCAAAAGAAACCCAGTCCTATACAAGAAATACGTTAAACGGACTAGTCCACGAATGTGCCAATAGCGCATTATTTTGTTTATGACTTACATGATTGTAATTGAATAATAATTTTCAATGTGGCTTAGTAGTTTTTTCACAAGTATATACAGAGGTTCCAATAATCTGCGCCAAATACATTATACTTTCTCTGATAGCGTAATACATAACACTGCTTTATAGGTAAAACGTACACTATACTTTCAAGTTAGCCATTATTGAGGACGTGTTTCACTCCCAGATTCACTATAATAAGTTTTTTGTTGTTTTCCAGCAATCTACTTACTTGGACTTGGTCCCTTTTTGCAAATTCCTTATTCAATTGGAATTGTGGGGTGCTCGACATCAAGGTTTAACTGATCCCACAAATTGGTTACAATAAAATAACCGCTAAACCTTCCATAGGATTCAAACTCAATAACTGTGTATAGACATACAGTAACACATTAAGATAAGAGTTATACACACTTGCAT
Organism: Medauroidea extradentata; assembly: GCA_003012365.1. Classification (NCBI taxonomy): domain Eukaryota; kingdom Metazoa; phylum Arthropoda; class Insecta; order Phasmatodea; family Phasmatidae; genus Medauroidea; species Medauroidea extradentata. The sequence goes on from PNEQ01021199.1 coordinate 30,247, forward strand.
ATATATACCAATCCCAACAAGTTAGAAAGGCCCGTCGCACATAAGAAGGCTAGTACGTCACTCACTGACGAAATTAACATCATTTTAAATTTCCTGAAGGTCGTCACCAATGTTCAAAGTACGACGGCCTTGGTCGTATTTGTGACACTCCAACATGATGTGACGGACAGCCAGGGGAGTGTCACAGACATAACAAACAGTAGGGTGTTCACCACACAGCAAATATCTGTGCGTAACGAGAGACGTAAAGGCCACTTGCACTTACCTTACTTGGCTAGAACATTTATATCATTCAACTTGATGTCAGTATCCCGGTCCAACGAGTTACCACTGCACAGCCTCACGCGGCCGACGCATTTACAAACTGTCACTCCGTTCGTAAAATGTATACTGGAGTACTTCGAAAATTATTTCAAGTGAAGTTTTCTCGCGTCAAAAAATAAACCAGGTTATATTTTCTTGCATGTATTACATAACAATCTTACAAACCTTTGGTGAGCGAGCATTCTTTTCACATGGCCGTGGTAACCTAGGTAATTATAGTAATTTACTTTTCGTAAAGGACCTTGATGATGAAAACAAACTGAAGACAAAGAATTTCCTGCTGCGGTCAATCGAGTATTTTTGTCATAAATTTTCTTAAGAAAACTACACAAAGTTCTCGAAACACATATCACAAAAATAAATTAAGACACTGTATGTAGGTTTTAATAACAAATCAATTTATCCAGATGTTTATTTAATCTCCAATTGTATGCATAAGAATTTTCAGTTTTATTTCTTACTGGGTATTTTATAACATTTTAATCCTGTGCATTCGATTTGGTGCTGATTTTGCAAAAAATTAAACGTGCTCGTTACAAATCATTTCCTTCTTACATTTTGCGTTGAAAACGTTTCGTTAAAAATCACATTTGCAGTATTTCATTGAGCGTGTGGTGATTTTAGCGTGTTATTTACTAAATATTATCATGCACTGCTTTATTACTAAACATACATTAAAACTAAGGTCTTGAAGATTGGTAGGCCGTCCCAAAGGTGTGCCTTGGAATGCGTCAATGAAATAGGTGGGCGAGTTGGCGAAGGAATGTACCACTGGTCTGAAAAAAAAAAAAAAATAGGCAGGCTGTAAGGCCAGATTTGTTCGAGCAGAAGTGACAGAGAAACAACTGACAGCTGCTCGTTAAAATCCGCCGGCGAACTATGATCTCTCGCTCGCTGCACGCACCGCAACTTTTCCCAACGATGCGTCATGTTTCTCCGTCGAATCAGCGAAAGCGTTGTTGGGGTGGAAGGACGACTCCGATGTTGAAAAGTGATGTTTTAAAATTTATAGGATTATTTCTCGGATCCTTGAATCTTCGAAACCTTCACAGCAATTCATTATTCGTGATACAGCTGGTGCATGAACATTGTTGCAGTGTGTTAACAGAAAGTTATTTTATTTAACTACCACTAGTCGTGGGTTCGATATCTTTTACTACGAAAAAAAAAAGTATTTGAAACAATGCCACTCTATTTTTGTTTTCTAGCTATCATGCTTAGATAAATGGTTTCGACAACGGCGGTTCGTGTGTTGTTGCCAGGTAGGGCTGCAGATGTCAAAAGCCGTACAGGGTTGCGCGCTGGTTGATTCTACAGCCACTGACACGCTGATGTGCAGGTGCCCCTTACTACTGAGTGGTCACAACACTTCTAGTAGCCGGCCAATCTTTCATGGTCGTTGGTCTACGGCGCGTTCATCAAGAGTGTACTGTTCCGAAAGTCTGCAGCCCCACCTGGCAACAACCCACGAGCCGCCACTGGTTTCGGGGCACCCCATAATGACCAAAAATGGCTAATTCAGATTGCTGTATCGTAAAAAATACAAAACGGAATCGTAAAACAAAAATATAGAACCATGCGCTGGACTTTACTACACACTTTTCGTAAATAAAATAGTAGGGTGAACGCTTAATGTACCATAGGTAGAGACACTGTAAAATCGCGAAAATATTTAACATAGGCTCCAATAAACAGTAGTATCTCAATCGTGACACGTGTGAACAGTTTTCTGACGAAGTGACATGTCTGACATAACGTAACTGTCTGCAGACCAATAATAGCCATTAAATATTACAATAGCGAGATTCTTATTGACTTGGTCAAATAAGGCAACAGCTCCACGCACAAGAGAAAGCTGAAAGTGCGTTGAAACCTAGCAGTCATGTTTTCCCGTGGTAAACCATCATTAGAGAAGGGGATTTACCGCGAGGAAAGTTGACTGTTTGCTAGGCTTCAATGTAATGTATTCATTTCTGATGCTTTTATTTCGTTACTGGCGAGTCTCTTTGACTGGGCCAGTGATAACTCTGGCACGCTACTACTGGATGTCTGTGATTCGTCTGTAAACAACTAGACTGTGCTACATAACCGCCGGCCAATAATACATGACGAAGGACGCTACACTTGTTTGCAGACTACGCTGGCAGAAAACGTTCTCGCGATTTTTCTCAATCTCTAACATAATCTCTAACCATAGAGAAAAGCCCATGACCACAACACTGCACGCTGTTTTCTCGCCCCGCACATAAGAAGACGCTGTTGTTGATGCACGGCGCAGTCCAGAACTCATCGCTCCCCTCATGTCTCCGTACCTGAAACGTGGCATTTAGCGCCTGCTATATAGAGCCCTTAAGAGGAGTCCTCGACTGGCGCACGGACGGCCTTGCAGCGTGTCACGCAAATACATTTTACGCGAAACCGCTTAACTTATTCATATTATGTTTACCTACGAAAAGAACGCACACTTGAAACTATGCTTCTATTTTTTCAAAAATGCAGCACGCTTGTTAGAAACATGATATTCGGGCCTCTCAAAATGGCTAAAAACGGGTTTTTTAGACTGTTGTAACTCCGAAAATATTACCTGAATTCGTAAAGTACAAAACGAGAAGCATGCGTTGGTCTTTACTTCAAACTATTCAAAAATAAAATATTGGGGTCACCGCTTAAAGTCCCATAGTAAAAAGATTACAACGGAAACCTTGCACGCCAGTTTGGCGCGCTGCGAATAGAGGCGATATGCTTCTCGTCAAGCGTGGGACACTGGCTCTTATCGCTACGCTGTTCCCACGCGTCAAAGGTGGAAATTTGACACTGCGAAGGACTCCTCTTAAGGCTCGGTTTCAGTCGCCATATTTAATTTTGTTATTTTCGCTTTTTGGAAATTGTAATGAGAAAAATGTTAAATATGCGATTATACCTAAAATTCTATTTATTATGCGCTACAGTATTGACATTGCGATTTAGCCGTTAAATTATAATTACGCCGCAATTTTGTGCCAATTTTTTTTATATTCGTAATTTACCCGACTGATTGCGACCTGACTATACATTACTAGCTATATTGCCATGCTTGTATTGTAACACAAAGTAGATAGAATTTGCGGTACAGTCGTCGATTTAACATTTTTCTCCTCAGACATCCAAAAAAGCGAAAAATAATGACATTCTATATGGCGAGTGAAACCGAAGCTTGAGTGTGTGTTTATTTATAAACATACAGTCCGAATTCTCAATTTAAAAAAAATGACTGTTGCAAGGGTGCAAGATGCATACTGCACAACCTTCAGCCAAGGATGTATGGAAAGGATTATCGGTAAAATTCTGACACGAATAAAATGGTTGCATCATTTGTGATTAGAGACCGGAAAATTGGCGATTTCATTGACCGCTAGGTTAGCCACCAAGATTATCTATGTACTGTTGCAGACGACAGCTGTACATTGGCTGTTCGCTGGCACAGTAAATGAAGTTGCTTATTCACAATTGGCTCAGTATTTCCCAGGAGGTGTTAAATGAGTCAAGGGCCAATTGTGAAAATGACACTTTCTTACACTTGTTTGAATACCAGACTGTACTCAAAACAAAACGCGAACTTTCCAGGTTCCTATTCATGTTGCTCATTTCTAAGATGCGAGGGCACGAAGGACCATTCAGGGCACTATTCGGGAACGGCCATTGAGTCTCATTCGTATATGTTCCTCATGCATTCCCTCTATTGAATTACGACCACATATTTTTTTTTCTGCAAAAATATTCTGATATAAGTCGTAACTAAGAATAATGTGCTCGGATCTACATCCATGTTAAAAGTATTTTAATGATGTGCATTTAGATGCCTGCCCTCAAATTAGTCATCCAACCCAGCACTTGATTACAGTAGTTCAGATTTGCCTAGACTATCATTACAAATTTCCAGACTATGATACTTGACCAATTTCCAAATTACAATGGCAACGCACAAAGAATGGTTGAATTCAATATTATTCTTATCGCGAAATATACTGTGTCCTTGAAAACACATGCACGCAGTTCAACTCCAAACATACAGTCAAGTTGGATGATAAATCAGGTAAAATACGTTTCGTTGAATAAACACTTCAGAACGAATTTCATGACTGGCACTTAAACGTGAAACATTTACATACGGAACCTGCAAGAACGAGTGTTGCCATACAAGTCTCTAGTAGGGATCCGCGACATTCGATGTGGCAGAAAACGTTGGAAAAGCTAATATTTTATTGAAATATGTTACAGGTAATTACAGAAGGGTGGCCTAGAGAACAAACTCATAAAGTGGTTCGTATAAAACGTATAGATATTGGATTTAATATTTTCAAGCTGACTGAACAAAGTGTAACGAACAGTAATGAGTGTTTACAAGTTAATGTAAATAACTGATTTCAATAATTTATCGAAGCATCTGTACCAGTAGTTCGTTATTAATATTTATCGACTGTACAAACCCTGGACTGCAACGCTAATATATAGCTTGAACTAAACTAAGCAAAACTTAATTAATATGATACAAATCAATACAACTTGAGCAATTTTTAGCAAAACCTTTATGACTGACTTAAAATGTACGTATATTCCGTGGTTTGGAATCATTTTCATCTTTTCGGGTCTGGAAATTAACTAATTTTTTTAGTATCATGATTAGTTTATAGATTCGTAATAAAAATTTATTATTATTATTGCTCTTTATCTGGCGCAGTTCGAGTAAATTCTTACACTGAACCAACATAGTTAAGAGCATATTTAATCCTTAGCTATGATGTTTATTGTTGTTAAGTGATTGCCTTATTTTCAGCAGAGCTTGATTATTAATACAGTAGGGAAAAGAAATTCGCAGACTTAACCTGCTGGCAAGTTATAAAAATCAGTTAAAATGCGATGAATGAAAGAGCAGTGTGCTGAACACTACGCTCAGACACGTTGTGAAAAATGACTTCGACTTGCAACAGGTACACGACTGTGTACATCGTCAAAGTGGGAAAATGACACCATGTTCTCCAGCTAAGAAAACATCACGTGTTCATACAGATCCCGACTATAAAATCAAGTTTTATTTTTTTTTTTTGGTCAAGCCAAGCATACACATCCCTGATATCTTGAGACGAATTTAGGAACATCTCTGAAGCCATGTAATGATAATAATTGTGGCAATATTGTGATGGTAATAATGATTAGGGATAGGAGTTCTCTGCACTACAAATAACAAAATTCTGTGTAATGATGATGCATCATCACTGATTATTACTCACTTCGACTACTTCATAATTGAGTATCCGACATTCGACATTTTCAGACGGACGTCTCCAGCCACTTGGACCATACGGCCTGCAAAAGAATTAGATATTATTAAAACGAAAACCATTGAACACGTTACTAAAACTTGTTCGTGAGTTACTGCAAGAAAACCGGAACCGTTTGCCAAAACATTTTCATGAATTGCTACAAGAAAATTGTACCAAATAGCTGAACATTTTTGTCAAATATTTCTAAGAGTGCTGCCTTCTTCAGAGACCTATCGAGAGCTAAGATAGAGATTTACGTGTTATGAAATAAGATGCACTGTAGAAAAAAGTTTTAAATTCTATTAGTGATTCTCCATATGCAATTGCGAACGCATGTTTGTCATCATTTATAAAAATTTTACATTTAAAAAGTGTTTTTTTCTTGTCTCTTGACTTCTCCACTGGTGAAAGTAAGACTCGTGATTATGAAAATATGCATTAATTAAGCACGTATTCATTGCTAAATAGTTTCCTTGAGCACAAGCAAATCAGGAGAGTCAAGTAGAAGTAACTGAGGGTTTTTGAGAAGGGGTTTAATTTTTGGGATAAGGGAGGGGGCGGAGAGGATTACCCTACCTTGTTAAAATTGTCTTCATGTGAGCACTAAATATTGAGTGATGTAATAACTCTACACACCTTCTTGCTGAGAAGTGAAAGGAAAGAAAAAAAACATTACGCGATAAATAACCAATTAATATGCTCAACTTTCAAGAAACACTCCGCAGTTGCAGCTTCGTCTCGTGCTGCGAGTCAAAGGTTAATCAGTTCCTCGTATCTTCAGTTATTTTCGACGCTTCTTTATGCTGCACGCGACGCAAAGTTTGAAAAGAAAAATCTAATATTTTCTTCCAACTCTTATATAATGTAACCTTCTTAACTTGCAATTTTTAACACTTTGTACACTAATTGCGTGAAAAAAATTACAAATATTCTTCTATAAGTCATTCTTACTCATACAAAATAACAATTCATAAATTAAATGTTATAAAAAACTATATATAAGACGTTTATTTTATATTAAGTCGTAAAACTTAATTTTGCCAAGTATCACACTTTGTTTCGGTAAACAGTGTTTTGTTCAAAAGTTAAATAACTAGAGTCACAAGTATTTCACGTATTAATCTGGCAACAGCGTAGACTTCTCAGACCTAAACACACACTGGCCAAAGTCAAATATTCATTGGCTTCTAAACGTAACATGTGTTACCACCACGACTTGTTTCCTTATTTATCACTGGCTTGCAGTCGTCAAAGATGTGTTAAAACAGGTGTCGTCTAATCACAGAAGGAGTAGTGAAGTATACAATATTGGCATTCAACCTGACCTAGATCAATACACGAAATAATCTTGCCTCTACAAATAACGTACCACCAAGCGGGGGAAAATAAACGAGACACGTAACTTAAGGGCGCGGCTCCTCAGTTTTCAACGTCTTTTTTATTTTTAAATTTGTACGAGATATTTTTTTTCTTATTTTAGACATAAATTGAGATTAAATCTTTCTCTTAGAAAATTTGTGTGTTTCTCATAGTTTTTGCGTAATGGGTCGTAAACGTCAACATTTTTACTTTACGGTTTTATGCACGCCACTAAAATCAACTGACATACCAAACAGAAAAAATTCACAGTGTACAACAATTTTGTAGGCCATGATTTGACCTATAATAAAAAAAAAATTTTTTTTGTATTTAATAAAAAATGCTGAATTTTGGAATGAAAATTTATAAATATCAACAATTTTTTATAAATACAAAAATATATTTTATGTGTGTCAAATCACAGCCTACATTATAAAATATAATAATATATACACTGTGAATTTTTTCGGCTTGGTATGTCAGTTGGTTTTAGTGGCGTGCAAAAAACCGTAAAGTGCAAATTTTGACGTTTTCGACTAATTACGCAAAAACTATGAGAGATACACACATTTCATAAAAGGAAGATTTAATTACAATTTACGTCTAAAATAAGAAAAAAATATCTGTCACAAATATAAAAATAAAAAAAGACGTTGGAAACTGAGGTGAATCGCCCCCTTAATTTGTTTGAAAAGTTCTTGCAGTGGGAAAGAATTATTTTGAGCTGATTCGGGGTCGTGCGCCATTGCAGTACCTTGTTGTCTCATTAACATAGGTGAAACAAAAAATAAATAAAATAAGGAAAAATAAGCAAAGATCATCTGTGTGCGATAGCTATGGTCACATAATATCGTTGAGGATGATAAGATAAAAATACATGACAGTGACAAAGTTAGTAAAAAAAACAATGAAAAACGTTTATGCAAATTCAAAGCATAAGTATATACATATACAGACCCTATGTATATATGTATATTGCATCCAAAATAATCACATCGTACTATGTCTTGTTATGACTAAGAGTCAAAAATATTTTTCCGTGACATAGTTTAACAGTTTATAGAATTTCGGGCATGATCAGTAGTTCAGTAACTTCACACGAAATTCCTTTAGCAACAATGTCGCATTGATGAATATTATCTGTATACATAATAATTAAAAAAAAACAGAATATAGTTATTTTTACATTCCAAGACTTCCTCAATAGTATAAATCTGTGCAGTAACATATGAGTAGAGACAGGAAAAATTCGCGGGTTGACAGACATGTAGGCTAGCCTCCAAGAATATTTGTGAAATCGTGGAGACAGCAGCTGTTTATTAGCTGCTCGCTGACAAAGTAAAATGGACATACATTTAGTTACATTGTTATTATTGGCTCAGCTACTTCCAGGAAGTGTCGAGTAAGTCAACGGCCAATTGTGAACGTGATACAGACCTATAGTTGCTGGGACTCTAGCTTGCGCCTAAAAGAAAACGCGAAATTTTAAGGTCTCCACATATTAGTGAAGGAAAAAGTATACCTAAGTGACCATAAATTCTAGAAGTCAAAATGGGCAACACAATCTGTGAAGCTATGATGATAAGTAAATTCATTGATCAATGTCGATAACTAGCAAGAGTTAACGATATTTTCGAAAGCTTTTGACAGCTTTAACACAAAAAATAGGCCTTTAGCAAGGTGAAAACATATATTACTTAGTATAACTAAATAAACTACATTTACTTAGAGTTTCACAAAGTTAATGCATGTTATTGAGTAGTTAATAATGTTTACAATAATGTTAACGTACACTAATGTAATAAATTTGTTTGTGCATTTTTCGGAAATCAAGGAATTTCAGCACAGGTCAGCGTGAAATTTATGTAATTCATCTATTTAAGCTTCAGAGCCAACAGTTAGATATTATTAGGAGAATACGCTTTGTTTCTATAGATGGTTCGGGATAAAGTGAGCCCTCAAAAAACTCTGTCAAAGTTATATTTTCAGCACATTCGTATCTTTCCGTGCGTAACGGCTTACGACAGGAAATATCTTACTTCTCTGGACACGTAATTTTATGTTTGCGCGTGTGAGGTAAAATTTGCAGTCAGTATGAATCGATACAGTTTGATTTAAAATGTTAATTGACTATATAAAACACAAGTATGTCGATTTCGGTTGATTTTTTTTTTTTTCAGTATTGTTGAATTTAAATTTTAAAAATGCACGGAACTATATTGCGTAATTTCGCTGCCAACCATACAAGCAATAAGGTAACTATAGTTAATATTTAGTAACGGCTAGCGACATTTTTCAAAGGTTAAATTTTTAGTGCTCACTTTATCCCGAATGACCTATACCGAAGTCTTAGTACATAGAATATCCAGAATACTGCGCAGTAGAGACCTTGTTTTCATTTACCACTTAATTTCATTTCAAATCCACAAATAGCAGTTCACAATATTTTGAAACATTCCTTAGTCACTTTATGATATTTAGCTAAATTTAGCCAGTGTGGCCACCTCCCACCAAGGCGACCCGGGTTTATTCATTTTCTAAGTCACTTTAAATATCCGCAAGTGGGATTGATGTTGGATGATGTCGCTTGTCTGTGGTTTTCTCGGGGCTCTCCCGCCTCGACAGCACTTGCATTCCGGCGCTGCCTCATATTCACATACTTCTCCTTTGATTCCAAAGAGCATAGTGAATCTCCCGAACCTCGTTACCTCACCTATTTATGTTGAAGTGAAGATTCGAAAAATTTCTGGCTTTACTTGGTCTTGTACAAAGTCACGTTATTTCGTATTTTATCCTAATTCTTTGTAAAATCTAAAAAGTCTCTTCTCACAAGTCTATAGGCCTACATGGCACATTTTACAACGTACACCAACCACAGTAACACATTGTTGAATATGAAATGTACTTAAATTAGAGGTTTTTCATCTTGAAGAATTTTAATAAAAACGTACATAAAACTAAAAAAATTGTAATCATAACTTGATAAGTAATTACTACACTGGTAAATAACGACATTTCTTGTCATGTCATAAAAATTATGGCTGAGCAAAAATTCAAAATTTCGTAAAAAAAATTTATGCGCGACTTTTATTATACATAATAAATGGGTCCGGTTTATTTTGTGGTAGCATTTACAAACCCGTAAATACCGATTAAAGTATTTAGATGAAAATATTCTTTCGCTCATTGTCTGCTGTTTCACTGAGTAGCAGCTAGTGGGCAAATGGTCGGGGCTTGAGTATGCATAGGACAGTACATTCTAACATATCCGCGAAATGTTCCGGCCGCTAGTAATATTTGATGCTTATTATTGGTCTCCAGACAGCTACGTTCTGTCTGACGTATATCACTCAATTACACATGTCCCAAGAAACTATTGTGTTTTCAAGGATACGATCGCACAAAACATTTTCGCGATTTACCATCGTCTCTAGTTATAAATAAGCCCAAACATTCTTATTATCAAATCCTATTGCAACAAACATTCAAACCTCTCTTAATGTATCATTGCGCAAGATTTGGAAATGCGCACATGTTTATTAAATTCCTAACAGTCTAATCTTCGTATTTACACATCGCTGTTGACGTCAACAACCACAGATATCGTAAATAAATTTAAAGCGATGTATTAAATTACTGACGACGTTATCTACAACAATACTAAAGTATCTCACGCAAAATAAAAATTCTGTGAAAATTAATAAAATTCAAGGTCGAAGGAGAAATTGTCAGGGCCTTTTGGCAGAGTATCTTCATATTTAGCTATTAATACAGCTGTACTATTAACCCTGAAAGTAAAAATTGTTTACGTACATAGGAATAGTAAATAATTATATTGATTTAGACGTATGACACACGAAATATACTAAAGATAAGTCAGCTTACTAAGTAATACCGAGTATTAAGTTTAATAAAATTGGGGAAAAATTTTTCTGAGATGTCTTTCTGCCATAAAGGTAAAAAAATTAGCAACCGTTTTCAAAATATTAAAAAAGGATGAACGAAATAGGTACGCAAAAGTCAAGTCAGCTTTGTATGTAGCATGTGTAACAACTTTGATGAAATTCCTGAATGTATTTCATCAGACACGTCATATTAAGCCGAAAATATAAAAATGCCTACCATTAGGAAATTATGAACATAATGAACGCAATACACAAAAGTCGAATCAACTATGTATGCAGTATATGTGTACCAAATTCGATGAAATTCTGAAAAAAAAAAAATATATATATATATATCCTGCGATACATAATACTATGCTAAAAATATAAAGATGGCCGCCATTTCGAAAACGTTAACACAGAATGAACGAAAACTCAAAAGTATAGTCAGCTTTGTATGCAGTATAGGCTATGTGTACCCAATTTGATGAAATTCTGAAATATTTCCTAAGATATGGGATAGGATACAATGCTATATGTATATATATATATATATATATATATATATATATATATACATATATATATATATATATAAATTTCCCACCATTTCAAAAATATGAACACAGGAGGAACGAAAAACACAAAAACAAGTGAGTTTTTTGTGTATACTGTATCCATTCTAAGGTTGCAGCAGAATAAACACTGTCACTGGTGAGTTCTCGATCATTGGTTGGCTGGTTAGTTAACAGTGTCGTTGCGGCAGGAAATAGGTCCTACGCTAAAGTGCTGTGTTTTAGTTCGGGACAGGTAATTTAATAGTTTAGTTACGTTTTTTAATCCTCTGTAATATACATAATATCACTCTGTGCGCATGAAATACTATATGTGCATGGAATGAATTAACTACGACTTACGCGACGACGCCACGTCCATCGTGATTCCATTTCCTCCACAGCGAGGCGTGATTCCGTTTCTCCACTTGTCGCCAGTCGACAGCTCGCGAGACGCGCGGAGGTGGTGCGGCGGTTTGTTGCTCAGCCAATGTCGTTCAAGCGCGGGAACACGCGGAGTGACACAAGCTGCAATCTTGGAATGGATAGAGTATAGTATATATGTACATGTTAAAATGGACACCATTTTGAAATAATGAACATGGCGTATACAAAATGTATAAACGTCAAGACTGATTACAAAGTACTATATGTGTACAAAGTTTGATGAAATTCGGTCAACTGGTTCAAAACATTTTGAGGGGTCACGCACTTTTACTAGGACACACACACAAGACAGGAAGGTGATCTCATAAGTAGAGATGATGGTTTATCGCGGGAAAACTTGACTATTTGCTAGGCTTCAACGTACGTTCAGCTTATCAAAAGATTACTGGCTTTTCCTTGTACGCGAAGCTACTGCCCTATTTGACTAAGCCAATAAGAATGCCACTAGTTTAATATTTAATGCATGTTATTGGTCTGCAGACAGCTACGTTGTGTCAGTGTTTTCAAG
>PNEQ01021200.1:0-25226 GCA_003012365.1 Medauroidea extradentata
GAGACACATCATTATCTTATCTCTCAGTCAGATGCCATTTCCATGTGTGCACATGTATATGTGTGTGTATGTGTGTGAGAGAGAGAGGGGGGAAGAAAGATAAGAGGAAGAGAGAGAGAGAGAGGGAAGGAGAGAGAGAGAGACTGATTACACAGAGCCAGTGGCAATTGTTCTTAGTGAAAAAAATTTATATATCCACCGTTATTCAGGCAGAACATGCAGTTCTTGTTTCAAACAGCCATGTCGTCATCTGAGCTCAGCAAAAGCTTTTTGGGACTGCCTGACAACAGTGTGTCTGGCATCAGTGCCAAAGCCTTTGCATTTCTCTAGTCACGAGTTGCAAGCTGGCTATGTGCTTATGTACAAATTGTGTGGGAGGCAGAGTGAGAAATATATAATTTTTTTTGTGCTGTCGGGCAAAGCACTTCTCCAACGTGCCTAACATGTACAGGATCTAGGCCTAAGAAACAAGAGCATTGGGCCGACGTGCCCGGCCGGACTGCCGAGGATCTAGACACTCACCCAAAGAATTTCACATTTTATAGCAAAAATAGTAGACTTTCACATTTTATCGTGGTTATTTCACATATGAAAAAATTCTGGGCCTCTACTCATAATGCTAATAGCCTTGACAAAACTTTTAAAACAGGCATTTAAAAAATGAATGATGAACTGTGAAAAAAAAGTTCTTACCATTAAACTTCTTTTGATATTTAACATTGGAAATGAAAATTGACAAATGAAACACGAACACATACTGCAGACTAGGAAGTGGTTAACTAAAAGTAACAAACTAATATAATAAAGTTGGGATTTTTACAAGCAAAGTAACTGATGAAAACCTATTTAATAACAAGAACAGTATTCCTACCTTTTCAAGGAAGAGCCTGTTAATGTTTTTCAGCGCAAAGTGTCCAATTACAGTATTTAGGAGAATGGTAAACTACATTTCCCAACACATGGCAAATTGGCAAGAGCAATGGTGATACTACGTCACAGTAATGCTAGTGTAGAAAGGGCATTTAGTCAAATGAAACTGACACAGATGGCACAAAGATCATAATTGCAGTCACAAATAATAACTGCTTTTATGCAAGTTACTGCTAGAAAGCACATGAATTAGTTAGCATCAATGTGGCAAAGAATGTAAAAAGTAAGCAATTTAAAAACTAATAAATTTTCTTGTCAAAGGAATAAGAACACGGATACAAGAAGTTGTATATGTGTAAAAAAAATGACTTTGGTTGCTAAGCATTCTTTTTTCTTTGGAAAGAGCAATTCTTGTTATTTCTTAGGATGTTGACCCTAAAGTTTTTGGGATTTATGATTACTATTTAGAATAAACTTAAATGGCAGGCTCAGGCTTCACATACATACACAAATGTACACACTACAAGACATCATTAACTGTACAAATAATAATTTAAAAATAAGATACTATGTTACAAGTTACAATACTGCAATAAAAAAACTTATGAGAAATATGAAAACAAGTACCGATACCTAAATCTAGCAAATAAAAATTATATCATATGGCACCCCTGTTCACCCCATCCCCTTCCCCCTTACCATCCCATCCAATTCCAGTTACATCAGTCAACTAGATGTATAGGTATACATGTCTCTGTAAGCAACATATTTTTCTTTCTGTGCCCTTAACCAACATACTTTTCTTTATATGTCACAATTGAACTTTAGTTCAATGCTTCACTTAGGCATGGTTGGTTCGGCTGAAGTTACATTCTTAAGGGAGCGATTGACGTCAGTTTTCTATGTATTTTTTTTATATTTTTATATCTGTACCAGATGTTTTTTTTTTTTTTTCTCATTTTAAACATACATTGTGACTAAATCTTCCTCTTAGGAAATTTTTTGTACCTCTCATACATTTTGCGTAGTGAGATGTAAATGTCAAATTTGAATTTTACGGTTTTATGTACGCTATTAAAACCAACTGACATACCAAACTGAAAAAAAATGCAAAGTATATAACAATGTTGTAAGCTGTAACTTGATACATATAAAAACAAAATATATATTTTTTGTATTTAAAAAAATTTATGAAATTTTTCATTTCAAATTTTAGCATTTTTAATTAAATACAATAATATTTTATTTTTGTTTTTATATATGTTAAGTTATAACCTACAACATTGTTATGCACTGTGAATTTTTTCAGTTTGTTATGCCAGTTTGTTTTAGTGGCGTATATAAAACCGTAAAATGCAAAATTTAACGTTTACGACCCATTACGTAAAAACTATGAGGGATACAAAATTTTCCTGAGAGGAAGATTTAATCACAATTTATGTCTAAAATGAGAAAAAAATATCTGGTGCAAATATAAAGATAAAAAATTATGTTTAATAATGATGTAAACAGCAACATTAATTATATTTAAATAGATTACTGCAGATTTCATTCAAAACAAGTTCTCATGTTATGTTTATACTAGTTCTAAGGGGCTCTTACCAGTAGGAATGTTGTCAAAGTACTGTCCAAACTGGTCGAGAGTGTTGAACACTTTATTGTTGACCACGATGTTGCGAGGTTGGTTATACACTCCTGGACCTCCGTACACTACTAGGGCAAACCTACAACATACGGTTGAGAACATGATCCATATGACAGTCACTACAGACTTGTGTATTTTAGTGGCTGTATTCACGTGGGAGATAAACCTGGTTACTAAGAATTGTGTCGAAAGTAAAGCCTTCAAGAAATAATGAATTATGGTTTATTGGCTAGAAAAATGAAACACAATTTTAACTATTAAGAAAATTACAGAAAAAAATATTGTAACTCTGTGAAGGCTACCATATTTATGCAGACCAAGGTCGCGCCCTTTTTCCAAAAATAAGATCCCAAAAATTTGGGTGCGGCCTCTAAGTGAGATAAATATTAAAAAAAGAAATATTTTTTTCCAAAAAAATCTTACATATGTCATATTACAGTTTATTCAACTCATTTTCTATATGCCAATGTCTAAAAAATATACAAATAATTACTTACGTGTAATAAAAATTAACAGACACAGCCAACGTACAATGTAAACAAACATCGGGCGGCTGGCGATCGTCCCTAACCCCTCTGCTGCACCATAGCAGTGGGCCGACAACTGCTGCTCACGAGAGGTTTACTTGAATGTCAGGTCAAGTATGGTATATTTACTTGTGTAAATACCCAACCTTATATTTTTTTACAGAAAGAGTGTAGTTGAAATAAAAGGGGTGGGGCATTTACATATAATGCGTCAATTATTTTTTTAGAAAATATTTTTACTAGAGAGATAATACTGGAATTTATTGGTTTGTGGACATACACTATTGCTCATGTTTTGTTGACCAAACATGTATTGAAAAACAAAGTGACAAAATACAAATAAAAAATACACAAAAGACAGAAAACGTAAGCAAAACAATCCCAGAGGAACTTCATCAGGTTTTCTGATATTATTTTATTTATTTATTTTTTCCTCAAGACGCACATTTAATTTTAGTGCTGCATGTTTCCATCATACACATACTACACTAGATTCCCGACTTTACGAATACTGTCTCAGGAACACTCAAAAAATAACAAAATTCTATGACCAAAAAAAATTATAAGGAATTATATTGATAACGATTTTAAAATTTATTGTTTAATTCACACCACTGACGAGTTGTGGAGTTGCAGTTATTACTCGACTAGCCACAATATTAAAAATAAAATGAAAACAGTGGAAACCCGTTGAAAACTGCAGCAGTGACAGTTTGAAAACCGCGCAGCCGCGCCTGTGCCAAGGCCGGCCTGCTATCTTCGCCACGACAACGTATTAGGATCTAAATGGAGGCTGCACTATCAACACATTGTTCTGGCGCATGCGCAAATGCTCATAAAACTCTAGTGCGGCTTCCTTTTAGGCTATTTGGCCACGTCTCCACGTTGTATTTCTCTCGTCTCACGCCGAATGTATTTACGTTCTTACACAAACCCCACAAAAATAATAGCGTGAAATTATTTTATTCTTTTCTGGGCTAACACAGTACGTACTTAAAACAATTAACGTGATGCATAATTTGTTTGAACAGTGCTTTACTGCGTGTCATAAAATTTGCATTCCACAAGAGAGCACAATGATCGCGCTATGCATTAACAAGTGCAGAAACATTTGTCTGCACCATGGATATGTCAACTTTGGAAATAAATTAGATGTTCATGTATTGCGTAGTCCCGGAACTCTAATTTATTTTTACGTATTATACTGGCTGTGAGAGCAATTACTTGCAACCACTTATGTACGTAATTATTGGCAATTTTAGGTAAGAACGTCAAAAAGTGGCATTTTTGGCTGGTTGAACGTCGGTATATGCTACAGTGCTGCTATCTATCCGCCATCTTATGAACGTTCGTACACGTGCGCTATCTGTCCACCCGGCACGCTGCTTCAAACTACGTTCGCGTACAATAATTTGTTTACTTAGTATCAAACATTGAGGGATTGTTTTGATGTTACTTTTAATTAATGCGGAAATTATGTATGAAAGTGCAATGAATTAATACATCCGCTTTATCCTTCCTGCTTTGATGAATAATATACATGGGCATTGGGCTGGCTAATGCCTAGTCGTGCACAAGTGTGTATTTGTTTCGGGGACAATGGTAGATTGTAGCTACCATTTTCACTTATTTTTTTTTTCTGAAGATCTCTGACCATCGGTAAAAATTAGTATGCAGTATGGTTTTTTGCATTAAAAGAAAAAAACTGATTTTGCACTTGCGAGAAGGCACTCTGGAGCTCTGTTTTATCATTTTTTGGGAAACAAGGGTTGGTCATATATACTGTTCAGAGGTGTTATTTTAATCTCAAAACGTCTGCCTATTGATATAAATTAGTATATCAACTATCACTTGCCTTATATTTCCGTTAAACGCTACACAAGTAGGCCTATTTGCTCGCAAGAGTGTACTCGGGAGCTCGGTTTTATCATTTTCTTGGGGGCAAGGGTCGGTCATTTCTATTGTTCTGCTGTGTTCTTTCAATAGTAAGACGTCTGCTTATTGATATAAATTTATATTTCAACTATCACTTACTTAATTTTTCCGTTAATCGCTACGGAAGTCGGGCTTTTCACTTGAGAGAAGACATTCCAAATCTGGAGTTTTCTCATTTTTTTGGGGACTAGGGTCGGTCGTATTTACTGCTCAACGGTATGCTTTTGATCGTAAGACGTCTCACTACCGATATCTATTTATGTTTCTATTATTACATTAATTAAATTCTTGCAAAACGCTACGGAAGTCGGGGTCCAACTAGAAGCACTTTGCAGATAAAATGCAATTTTAAAATTTTAGGAGTAGGAAGGAGGGCCAAATAGGCCGTTATCGATTTTACGAAGGTAGTGATTTTATGAATGTGATGAGAGGAACCGTGAGTATTCGTAAAATCGGGGGTCTGGTGTACTTACCGTACTTCGTACAGTAGCTACTCTCACACAATTTCATCTGACCCACTGTGACTATGGTGTAAAAATACTGTACTATTTTTTTTTCCTATATGCATTACGGTAAATTAAAAGCTGACACTACAGAATATTATGGAAATTTACTTGCAAAAAAAAAAACACTTTACATATACCATTTATCTTTGGTTGAAAAAAAAAAAAACACTTTAAATGTACTTTACATCTATGATTAAAAAAACACTTAATCTTCGGCAAAAAAAAAAAAAAATCAGGGTGGCTAGCAAAACCTGTAAAAAAAATTCCCTGACTTTTCCAGGTCACCTGCACTTATTTCCCTGACCAACAAAATACCAATAAAATTAACCAGGTTGTATTAATCGCAGCTAAATTATTTTTGGTAAATATTAAGTGGTAAATATTAAGAACCGCTACCCTTCGTGAACCGGCCAAACTATTGATTTTAGACATACAGTTCATTTGTAAAAAAGTTTTTAGGGACGTTATAAGTAGTGCTACGTAAAAAAACTTTTTATTAGGTTAGGATAAGTTCGGTTAGGTAACAAATTGTTTATATAGGACTACTTCTAATGTCTCGAAAAGCCTTACGTAAAATTTTTTGTTAGGTTGCCTTATTTAAATTAGGGAACCTAACCTGACCTAATTTAATATTTGTAACCTAATTTAACTTTAACATCCTAACCCAATTTAAACTAACCTAACCAAAAAATTATATAGGACTACTTACAATGTCTGTAGAAACAATTTCCATAATAAACTACATGTCTAAAATCAGTAGTTTGGCCAACACAATGAGTAGTGATACTTAATATTTACCTTTTTTTGTGAAGATGAACACTACTAATCAACGTAACTTCACCTTGCATAAATTCTATCATATCTTCATTATTTACAAAGCAACAAAGTAATAGGAATATTCAAATACAACAATTTTCACTTATGTAAATTCACGTTTCACTTTTAAAATGCTGTTGTTGTGAAGTTAAAACATACTGTAATGTGCACCTGTTGTTTTTGAGAAACTTTGTTCAATGATTCGTCGAAACAAACTACAACTTTCTTCCCCTTCTAGCCATTAACTCATTTTATCCATGAAATACGACGCCAATAACAAATGTGAGGTAAAAACCTTTTTATCTCGCTGTAACTGAAGTTTCTTTGCTGTGACACTAATCTGGAAACATTGCTGTTTCCATGGTACAGATTTGAAAAAAGCATCTAGGCCTACCTACACAGTTTAAACTTTCAGCCTACTTAGGGATTTCTGCCTTCAACAAGGTTCGTAACGGAACGCCGGCCCATGTTGCTTAAAGAAAAATTAATGTTGCGTGAATTGCACCTTACACAGTTCTCTCCAGGATCTTCGCGATTCTAGTAGTAGGATCGGTTAACCAATAGTCGGTTTCTTCCTGTCATTCCTGTTTTCCCTTAATTACGTTATCGAGATCACGTCACGTTATGCTGTAACTTGTTAACACACCTTCGTCACTGCACGAGCCAAAAGGTAGATAAAATACAATTAAAATGTGAATCCACGGACTTCAGACATGATCAGAAGATATTAATTCATGCAAAGTAAACAACAAACAAGCGACAACAATTAACGAACGTATCAGCATGCCGCACTGTAAGACCAAAAGCGAACTGAGAATCCTATGATGCCAAGTCCACGACGTCAATTTCTACTACGAACTCTTGGGGAAAACACAACTGTTTAAAACCCACGTTATTAACTAAAAATGCATTAAAATTTACGGCATTTTGTAACAGTACACAAGAAACCCTACGAGAGAATAATTTTTTACCACTGTGGAAACTTGAAAACATCACAACACATTGTGAGAAAAACCATTGGTTTGGCAACACTGGCGGGAACCACTGAAAATTCTGGTACAAAACGCCAAAAAATCGTACTTTAGACGAAAAACTGGTACCATGCCTCAAATTCACTGTTCCACACAGCTACATAATCGGTACAAAAAGATATTATGGAACTAAAAAATTGGTACATGTACCAAGAAAATGGTACGTTGTGTTTGCGGAAATGTTCGTTTACCAAATTTTGAAATTCCAGGTACACGACGGCGCAATATACACGAGTATATATGGTATATAAATATATTAAGAGCTGTATAACTCTATAAAATATAACTCTGAGAAATCCGGTACACATTTATGAAGCTACACAAGCTCTGGTAGACAACACTGGTAACAAAGTTAAAACAAGTTTAGCATCAGAAGGGGAGAAGTAGGCAACACAGATAATCGAACTGAAAGCACGCAAGGAGGGGAGGGGGATGGTTGCTATACTGGTTACAGACAAGGTCAAACTCCGCTGCCGCCTGCCTGCGAGCTCCGATCGACGACGCACAGTTGCCATGGTCACTGTGCGAATACATCATTGACAAACATCAGCATTTTGGTGAGGCCTATTTTTGAGATATTAATTTTTCTGCAACTTTAATCAAAAAATTAGTGTGCGGCCTGTATCTACGCAAATACAGTATGTGACACACAAGGACCGTTTAGAGCTTCTGAGTTACGCATAATCTGCCATAATGAACAGCAGTGAGACCAATTATCTATGTCAGAATTATAACAGCAATAAAAATTACCGGAAGAAAATTAATACAACAATAAATTAACTTTAAGGGTTTCCATCTTCAGAATTACTTCTAAATTAACCCTTGAGAAGTCAGTAATAAAGAATTATCAGCTAGATGAGTCAACAGCATACATCCAGGATACAAAATGAAATGGTAGTTAGTGGAGTAGTCAATTGTCACCTGTTGTCGGAGAGTCCTGCGGCAGTCAGCTCCTTGCCCAGCGCAGCCAGTAATGTGTCCATGTTGCGCCGCCTCCTGGCATCGCGGTTACACTCCTTACCTTCCAGGATAACCACTATGTCACTGGACTGTGGGACAGCCTCATCCACCAGCTTGAGAAAGTTACCCTCCACCAGCTCCTTGCCATCCACGTCTCGGCACCTATCGTCACCACCCCGCACCATTTGGGTCACAAAGAACCGCCACACAACATTCCCTACCTTATCTTAAGACAGAAAGCTCAATACAATTACAAATGCTGTCTCACGTAACAGAACACTACCTTTTGGCAGTAACGTTAGCAGTACTGAATATTGCAGTTTTCATACAAACAGCAATATTTGCCACTAGTGATATCGGAACCAATACATTCAACTACGTAGTTACCAAACTTCCTGGTATATAAAATAAAAAATACCTTCCATGGCTGAAATCTGTTTAAAAGACAGTCTTCAGAAATGTCATAACAAGAAATCTCTGTGATACAGGTCATACAATAAAGTTTATGTGGATAAGGATGACTGCATTTTTTACGACTTGCCAACTTTTCATAAAAAGAATTAGTAAAAGGAAACTAGATTATAAGTTTTAGCGTTAGTCTGGATTCATGTTAACAATTCATACATAAAAAAGTTAACAGGTTTACAGTTTCAAGAAGTTATTTAAACACACTCAGCATACTGATAACGATAAGCTTACAGTAAAACCCCGATTTAATGAAATGCCATGGGACCCGAAAATGTTTACTCTAAATCGATGTTTCGTTAAATCCGACTTCACCCCCTCCCCCCCAAAAAAACACAAAAAAAAAGTTAAATCCTCAGGCATGTTTCGTCCAAATTTAAGGTAAT
The DNA here is from genome assembly GCA_003012365.1 of Medauroidea extradentata. Classification (NCBI taxonomy): domain Eukaryota; kingdom Metazoa; phylum Arthropoda; class Insecta; order Phasmatodea; family Phasmatidae; genus Medauroidea; species Medauroidea extradentata. The sequence goes on from PNEQ01021200.1 coordinate 9,142, forward strand.
TTTAAAAAAGTATCTTGGCTCAAAACAATAATAAAACACATTTACCGTCAACAGGTAAGACACAGTCGTGAAAAGAAATAAAATACGGTACATCTGAATTTTGAAATATACGGTAATTACACATGACGTCAATACTTTTTTCAAATTTTAATGTAATTTTTGTCTTCGTATGTCGATAATATGTACAAAATTTTCACGCTATATTGTTTTAATAGATAGAGCGTAGTTGTTTTTATGACACAAACTGTACACAGTTTTGTCTGTTGGAAATAGTACGTCGGTGCGCAGCACAAATTGAGCCAATTAGAAGCTAGCAAAGTGCAATGATATGATGTTATTTGTTTACTTCAGAACACAGGTTAGAGTGAACGGAGAATACTGCCATTTACTGTGTGTCAACATTTATAGTCCAAGAAAACTGGTTCAACCAGCAAAACGTCATCACTGTCCAAAAAATGTATTATCTGTCTGTGTTTCAGGTATACATACTAACAAGTACAATTTTGTAAACATACTTGTACATTTCTGTCTGAATGTTACATGTATTTAATGAGGTGAAGTAGAAGCATAAGACAGTAGAGCAGTAATGGAGAGGTAGAGGAGAAAATAAAGTAAGAGAGGCCCTTGCCTGACACAGACGTCTGGTATCCTTAGTGGTGTGTTCTCCATAAGACAGGCCTGCATGTACGCCATGGCAGCGGTGCAGGGATCCTTCGTGTCTGCTCCTCTACTGTTCAGGCACATGTGCAGGAAGGGTGTTGGGTCCACCTGCAACCACACACAGCCATACCACGGCATCTACACTAAACCCCCGCTCTAATGACATTGGATCTAACGTAATCAGTGATGTAACAACATAATTTCCAGGAACCCTGGAAAAATAAATATTTTTAAAATTTAACTAAGCTAATCAATGTGCAATAGATTGCAGTAAAATGTTATTTAAAAATAACTTTGTATACGTTAAACAATAACATACTGCAGTTTTCACAAATTAATGATATGCAGCTGTAAAAAAAACTGTGAAAATATATTAGAAACTTTGGCTGGAATATAGTAGAAGCGCGCATCAAGTGAGTTAGGCAGCCCGCACAACACCACCATGTGACACATGATTACAAATGCTGCCTTACCTCCTCCACTGCTCCCCCTCACTTCTTCAAGATCCTTCCTCCCTGCAGTCTCTTTTACACTCGTCCACATGCCCTTATCTGAACTATGCAGCTACCTGACGTGCTCACAGCAGTGGTAATTGCCAATACTATAGTAGCTTACATCTCACTTCCAAACACTTTGCACATGTTTAACAAGGCCAACCAATGAGAAGGTCTTGCCACACTCTTGTCCTCCTCATGTTCCCTGCTGTGTTTTCAAATAGTTTTGCCAATCACCCACTCCTAGCCAACAAGCCAGATTGTGCTTCTGTGTGCACGCCTAAACTATAGACTGTCTGATAGCCATGTGCAACTAGCATCCTGTTTGGCCGCAAAGCAGAGCCACATGTTAACCTTTACCTCCCACTCTCTCCCTGCCATCGTCTTTGTTTCCATGTCAGGGTGTTGGGGAGAGAACAGATGAAGACATGTTTATTTTTTCCCTTTCATTACAGCACAGAAAAAAAAAGACCAGCATAGCACTCAGTCCGTAAAAGAAACAAAAAAAAAAAAAAAAAAAAACAATCTGACATTGTGTATTAGATTGAGCTCATCTTGACCATGTCAACTTCCACTGTGTTATTCACTGTGTTATTGATTACTCTGCATGCGAGGCATGTGGCTGCAGTGTAAAAACTGCCTACAACTAGTCTCGTATGCTACATGTGGGCTGATAATGTTTTTGATTGTGCTCGCTCAACAGGGCACCAATTAGAGTGACTGCAACTATCCATATCAGCGAAAAAACTTCAAAAACTTTCAGTGCAACGCTCGGCGAGCATGCGTATGGTGAGTTAGGCCGCCCTGGCGCGCGCTATCAACACGTGAGGAGAAGTGATGACTAACACCGCCCGAGCTGTCAATCTTTCCGTCTCTCTCTCCCGCCCGCTCCACCAACAAAATTAAGGAAATTCCCACATAAATAGTAAAAAAAAAAAATTCTTAATGAAAACTGGATTAAAAGTTTGAGAGACAACGGTATAGTAATAATTAAATACATGCGGCGACGGCCATTGTAGCTTGTATGCAGTAGTGCTCGTGAAACAAGCTCGTTTGTTTGCTCGCTGAAAATACTTAGCACTCAAGAGCGTTTGTTTTAGCATGGGTGAAACTAATTATTTACGATTACGGTAATAAATTCGTTGTAAAAAGCCTGCATAAATGATATCACATATTTTTTTATAAACTTGTTTGTTTTATTAGGGACGCGAATGTACAAAATCACGCTGCACACGACTGTATTCTATAGGTAATATAATTAAATCCAGAGAGCACGCTGCACTGCAGCGCATTCTAACGGAGACGCGTAGCACTATCTGTGAATTGGTTCTTGCGCTGTCCACCGCCGTGCTGTGGAGACTGGGTACCTTGATGCTCGTTCACTCGCTAGTCACCAGTATCAAGATCTAGGCGCGCGCTTGTTATGCAACACAGCGGTGCTTGCTCGGCCGCGCCCGCGCATGCCTATCTTAAAATCGCTCCCGCTGCCAAAGTTTTCAACTATATTTTTTGTTTCGCGACGGATAGTGTAAGTTTTTCTACGAAGAAATTAGTATATACTGCAGTCAGTGCTAGTATTTCTAAAGGACTTAAATTACAATTAATATTAAATTTAATCAAAGTCACTCAGTTGTTTAATACAATTTTTTGTTATTTTTTGATGGTTCCTAAAAATCCTTTCGTTAAATCGCTGTTTTCGTTATTCCAAGTTCGATAAGTCGGGGGTCTACTATAATTGTGCTATGTTACTTTAAGGAAAAAAAAAACACTTTACAACTATTTATTTATTTATTTATTTAATTTTTAAATTTTTGGAAGTGCAAAAATTGATTACCTCAGGACTAATGACATCTGCGATCTAACGACATAATTACCTGGCACCGTGCGGTGTTGTTAGATCGAGGGTTTACTACTTCCTCACCGCTCACTCACACAAATACGTACACATATAAACCCTCTTGTACATATAACATACTTTACCTTGCTACACATTTTGACTTATTCACCATTGTATCATCTCTAGTAAACTACAAAATAAAGTTCTTTATGTTGTATAATAATGTGTACCTGCAGGAATGCCATCATAATTTTCATTATATGATAAAAGTTAATAAGAGAACCATAAAAAAAGAATAAAAGCGGAAAGTAACAAAATAATAAATAAGGATATAACATTTAAACCTACACGACTGAAATTATACTGTAAATTAAAATTTGATACAAGCACAATAAATCACTGTATGTAACATAAGAACAAAACAACTGACCATAAAATTGTTTAGCCTACATCACAATTTATTAAGTGTGTTTTTAGATAGCTAGTAAATGCAATTTCAAAAGCTTCATCCAATATACAGTATTACTTTTGTGAAGCAATGAATTGGCTTGGTTTGCCCTCTAAGGTTTACAAAATAAATTTTCAAATATGGCTTTTAATGTACACAATGATGTATAAAAGAGCAAAATCCAACTGATGTTTCAGAATAAAACACGCTTTAAAATTTTGAAGTCACACACAACTCTTACACTAGAGCAGGAACCTCTACTAGTTTCACCCTGTCTTAACACTCCCTCAGTTAGTTCAACGTGGAAGCAGGTTAGAGAATAATTTGCAGACATACATACAGTGTGTGGATTGTTTGGTATCAGTGTAATGATGTTAAATGATGACTTGGTGTGATGAGATACTGTAATAAAAGTGTAACTGTGGACACCTGTACTATAAATTTGGAAATGATAAAACAATAATGTTATTTTAATCAATTTTACAACTTCATATATAAAACATACTGTCATAACTAACCCTCCAATACATTTCTTAAATTTGCCATTTAAAGAAATGAGAAAAGTCACAAGTCTGTCTTGTCTTAGAAAAATTGTTTGCTTTTCATGTTTCAGAAAAATTATGTTTCTCTTCTGCTCCAGTGTAAGCTACGTACATAACTGTGTTGAATGTCTATGCTCATGCACATAAATGTCTACATTCTACATGGAACAGACTCCTCTGTTGCTATAACAAGAGTAATAAGAGAAAGCAGTGATTTACCACAGCGAAGCAGGTCACAAATTCTGATGTCTTGGACTGGAAGAACACTTGGCAGATGTCAGCTATCATTAGGTCGACAGACTGCTGCACCACTGCAAAGTTCTTGTCCGAGGTGCACTTGCGTGGCTCGATGGCCCAGCTGCGCGCGAAGTGGCCCAGGTCGGCCTCCAGCGCACCCGATGAGGTCAGCAAGTCATTGCTGGGCTCGTTGTCCATTGTGCCAAGCAGCCCGGCCGTCTTTCCAAAGTACCAACCTTCATAGCACAAACATCATGCTATTTTCAAATATTGTACATGCAGGGTGGTATGTTTGTCATAACTCTTTCCATACATTCTCACAATGCTACCAAAAACAAAATTAATCCTAACAAACTTCAACTGGCACGACTTTATGTGAACCCAATGGTGTAGACTCCTGCTGTGGTACCACATTAATGTAGTTTTTTTAATTTAGAGTCTTCAGCTCATTGTCAGCAAGATCATTAGAGATGGTTACGCATAACATTACAAAAGATCTGAAAATAATAAAGGAGTCGGTCATGGCCTACATTAAGTAACCATCCCAGTAATCATCAGGAGCGATTTCAGGAAATCATGAAAAACCAAATTCAGGATGGTTGAAGCTGAGGATTGAACATGGGTCATTTCGAATGTGAGTCCAACGCGTTAGCCTTGTGTCACCTCATTTTGTTACATTAATGAAGTCAGCATGTTGAACTGGAGATTATTTCCTATAACCTGGAATAACATATCTGTTTACCAATACCGCCTCGTCAGAATCCAAATTATTTAAAGTCCCAAATGGTTCAGAGTGAAAGACAAATACAACATCCATATATTATTGTTCATTTCTTACATCATTACCTTATTTTTATGACAGTGTACTTTATAAAGATTGTTGTAATATTTGTGAACACTGTTTTGAAGTGAAGTGGACATCCGTACACTTTGTTCCAACTGAGCTAGCAGACTCAGCTTTTGGGTGCTGACCTGGCTGGAGAATGCAGAATTTTTCAGTCCATGCTCAGCCTTACTAGTGAAAATTTGGTACAAGCAGCATGCATAAACTGGAGCAGGTAATATTGCATTGAAAAAAAAGATGACACAGAATCCTGTTCTGAGATTTCCTCCATGTGTCTTGTCCTGAAGTGCAGAGATGATTGCCTCAGTACGGGGAATTAGATTGAGGATGACATATGGTCATCTGTTGAGAGCAAAGGTACCTAAGGACCAAACAAATACCACACACAGTTATGCCTAGACTCGAGACCAGTGCGGTCAAAGAGGGGAACTAGGCAACCACCTAGGATGCCAAGAAAATGGGGGTGGCTATACTGACAGTTGACAGCAGATAAACCATATATACTAGTGAACAGTGCACCCTCATGTATAGTGCGTACCACAATTTTTGCAACAAGTTTCAGGGAAAAAATAGTGCCTTGCTAGCATGTAAAAAAAAATCATGGGAGTAAAGAGACAGCGTAGCAGCGCGAGGGAGGCTCTGATGGATGGACCAAGGGGGTAAGAGGGAAGAAGGCTCTGATGGATGGACCAAGGGGGTAAGAGGGAAGAAACCATGGCTAACAAAGAAAATAATTAGTAAACATGACATTCACACTGGCTGGAGAGTGAGGTGGATAGGATGTTGTCCAGCCGGGGGAGGAGTGGTGGTGTGGCTTGCTTCTCTCTTGTCTGCAGCTATCTATAAATAGCCTGCCAAGGTCGCTTGCTGCCTGCCTGAGCCAGCTCGTCTGTGTCTGCACAACACTGCCCCCTCCCCCTCTTGATGTGCTGTCTCTGCCACTTCCAGCACTTCCCCCCTCTCCCTTTCCAAAGTGGAGATAATGTGCCATAACAGCACAGCAAGCTTGCCTTTTTTATTTACTGTCCAGCCAGAGCTGAGGAGGAAACAAGACTCAGGAATGCGGCTGGGGTAGGGGGGGCTTCAAGCAGATGGCCCCAACCTCCACCCTGCCTTGCCTTCCCTCTCCCAGGGAAGGAGGGGGCAACATTGTCACCCTTCTTCTTCCTTTCTTTCCCCATGGAAAGATAGCTGATCACCAGAAGGGCAGTGAGTACACTCTCTCTCTCTCTGCCTCCCACTCTTGACACCCACCAGTTAACATCTACAACTCGCCCTCCCCCTCCCTTCTCCTCCTTCTTTCCACGCTTTTTTTTCTATTTTCTGTGCATAGTGGGCACCCCTAAATTTTTATGTAGTAAAAGTGTGCACTATACAGACGTAAATACGATAATATGTGGGGGTACACATTTAGGATTTTTGCCTAGCGCATCAAGTTATCTTGCACCGACCTTGTACTGGACTTCTATAGTCAGTCATAGACAGCAGTTGGAATGCTTCTTAACAGTTCCCTTGCCTTTCTCTACATGAGTGAACAACATGCTTTGTGTCTTGTTAGTGGTTACAAATCAGCAGAAAATATGAACTGAAGTTTTTCCATTCATAGTGATAGTATGGTTGTGGATAAAACGTAGACTGTTCACAAACGAAACGTCTATAAAAATCATGGAAAATGTACTAAATGCATTTGCAAGAAACATTTAAGGATAAGTTTACAATACAAAGTACACATACTTGTAATAAACCACGCTGTGGCTCCTTTGCTATACATCAATTTTCCACATAATTCAATAGCAAACAGACAAACCAAACCTACCCCATACCAGGAAGCTACAACTGTGCAACTGTAAACCTCATCTACCAGCTACAGTGCACTCACTGCAATGCAGAGTATATTGGCCTAACCACCAACTCTCTCAGACAGAGGATGAATGGCCACAGAGCAGACACCAAAAAAGCCATAGCTGGAGCGGAGGTTGATCCACATGAGAAGCTAGTTGCTGCACATGCAGCACTTCGTAACACCAACTTTGATTCCTGTTATACAACCAGAGTGGTGAGGGCCCTACCACAACAGAATTAAGACGCTGGGAACTGGCACATCAATACATCACAAAATCCAGACAGTCACCTGGCCTTAACCTCAGATAACAAACCCACCTTTCAAACTTCCCGCCGCACCTTAATTTGCCCTCTAGCCGCTAGGTGTACTGACTACCAACCACCGCTGGACAATAGACTTCAGTGTGCCTCCACTCACCTGATGAAGCAGATGTAGTCTGCGAAACGTTGTGACAGCGCGTCCGCTGAGAAATGTGTTCGTCCTATGTGTGTGTGTTTCTATCTGCGAGTACCATCCTGTGAGTACTTGTGCACAATTATTTCTGTTTTAATTGTAATTAGTAGCCTAGCGGCCTTTCCCGCCATTATACCTCCAATATAAATACAGTAAAACGCTGACTATCCGCATTACTTAATGTGAGACAATGCACAGATAAGCGAAAAACATTGATAATACACTAAATGCCCAGTGCTAAATTAACAAATCAGACTTCATTTATGATAAAATTAAGTCTGTACACAAAACATGTACAGTAACATTAACTAATTAAAACATACATTAATAAGATTGCACTTTAAATTTTGTTAGTTAGACATGCAAAAAAAAAAACTATTTCAAACAACACAAATGCCGCAGGGTGCACAAATAATCTGCAGAATAGTTAATCTGCACTCAGACAAACAATGTATTACTGTACAATTTAACACTTTGTTTACACATCACTTGAACATGTCAGGTATTTTTAGTTGTTTTTGTGACGAGTTATAATTCTTCTGTATCTCATTATGGATTTTTCTAGCAGCTACAATAACACTGTACTCAAATTCACACTGCCCCATGCAATCAAGTAGCATATCGACACACTGCAACACTGAGGTATGACTCACATGTTCACTGGCTGTATCTTCACACACGTCTGTCTGGTGATTCACTGTCACTGCCAGCCACTGTTGTTGCTGCATGTACTATTTCTTCATCCGTCACTTGCTTGAAGCCCGGTTCACAAGCATCAATTTGGAGCCTCTCATTTATATTTTCCTCATATATGTTTTCAAATCTACTTCGACCAGAAATCAGGGTAAGCATTTCAGTGTTTTTTTGTTCATCATGTAGAAAACCAAAAAAGTCTGATTCTTCTATCTCTGGAAGGATTTTCCGCCATTTAATAATTATGTGTTTCTGGTTTCACATACGACCACACTTTCGAAATCCCGTACAAAGCATCTAGAACTGTGATTTCCTTCCAAAAATTTTTCAGCTCATCTTCTTCATTTGCAAGAGTTTTCATAAGGTCAGATCAGTAACAACGTTTCATCAACACAATGATCCACTTGATCCACGAGCTGCATCTATGAAGTGACATTAGCTGAAAAAATTTTACTGTAACTAGACCATCATCTGATGCAAGAATGGTCTCATTGGGATGGGTAGGAGCATAATCCAACAGCAAAACTGGCTTCTGCGGAAAACCTTTTCCTTTAAAGTAAGACTGAACACCGAGAAGAAAGTTATCTTTAAACCAGATTTGAAAAATATATCTCATAATCCATGCTCCCTTTTGATTGTAATAATGTATTGGAAGATTCGCAACATCAATGACCTTAAATGATCTCTGTTTTTTGCTTTACCTATCAGTATAAGTTTGAGTTTGTGACTACTAGATGCATTCCCACAATACATTGCAGTGAGTCGTTCTTTATATGATTTGCATCCAGGAGCATGTTTCTCTTTTACAAAAGCTAAGGTTCTTGATGGCAATCATTTCCAGTACAACCCCATCTCATCTGTGTTGTATATTTGGTCAGGTTGTTGCGGCCCGGTAGGGCGCAACGTGGGAGTTTGTTTAGGCAACTCCCCCCCTTCTGCCCGGCACCAGAGTGGTTTACGTCCGCGTGCCAGCATTACTGTATTTAAAACACGTGCGTGGCAGTGCATTGGAGCATGATGGGGTGCCTGGACGGGTGGAGGGGGGGGGAAGTGGAGGCAGGCAGTTGGCCCAGGACACGTGCACCGAGAAGGCTGACCTTCTACCTCTCTGCTGCTGGGCCGGCGAGCCTGGAGAGAGGGGTGCGGAGGGAGAAGGCTGCGCTGTGAAGTGCATGCCGCAAACCAGAACTAAAGTCTAAATCCACAGACGTAATGCATGCAGTGCTCACCAGAATTTGTGACCACATCTAAAGATAACAAGATAAATAGCGCTCACAGATTTTGTAACTCTGATCTGATGTTGCAACTACTATCCATGACAAAGATAGCATGTTTATGTTTGCTTTGTTTTACGGTAACCAAGTTTGAACAATTTTTTCATTGCTTTAATTACTTTTAAGTGAAAGTGATGTGAAACGAAAACCTTAAATTTTTGGTTCAATACTGTGAAATGTTAATTTTAATACTTTACATATGCTTTTATGCACACTGTAGTGTTAAAAATGTAACCTCAAAAATAGTAGGCTGCAAAAACAGGACGACCCCTGTATTTTTAAATTATGATTTTCGGAAAAGGTATAGTCTTATATTCAGGCCAACACAGTATTTTTTAAAACCGCTGTAATAAAATATCACTCTGTGCACACAAAATAGGTACACTAGTATACAATAGTTCTTGGAAGGTTTCGGTTCACCTGTACCATTCCTGTGGGAAAATATGAGAAGAGGTTTTTGATATCACTTCAGAAAGGCGTGGGGCCGCGGTGGCCGAGAGGTCAGATCTCTCGCATCCCACCTAGGCGATCCGGGTTCGATTCCCGGTGGGGTCGGTCTCCGGATTTTCACACGTGGGAATAGTGCCGGACGATGCCGCTAGTCAGCGGGTTTTCTCGGGGATCTCCCGTTTCCCCCACCCATTCATTCCGACGCTGCTCCATACTAACATCAGTCTCCCCTCACCAGCGCTAAAGACCTCGATGTTAAGCGCTGACCAAAACCTCTTCACTCATCGGAAAGGCGTGACATTTGACAACTGATAGCTCACAAAATATTTGGATGCGGCAAGGCAGTTTGTTACATAGCCAATGCCGTTCAAATGTGCAAACAGGCGGAATGATACGAGCTGCAACCTTGGAATGGCCGGAGTATAGATGTCACTATATTTAGTTGGCTCAGTCAAAAACCAGCAGACAAGACACCCGATTCAGGTCCTATGTGCATGGAGAAAGCAAAGTTCTTTCATTAAACTTTACGCATAGAGGGAAAGTTCAGTGCAATCTCTGGATGGCTAACCAGATTTAAGCAAGGGTACGGAATTCACTAAATTAATGTACAAGGAGAAAACTTAGTTCTAATATACAAGCTGCCAAACAGTTTCGTGCGAATGCTGTCTGTGTGCATGCACACGGAACAGCGAGCAGCGTGAGAGTGCCACTGCTGGGGCTGCTTCCTGATTGTCTAGCAGAGAGGAAGGAAGGCAAGCTGCTGGCTTGTCAACCTCTCCCCCAGCCCCTCTTCACCTAAATTCAGCTAGGCAGCATGCACGAGATAAAACAAGTTGTGCCCAAGGTTATGACAAATGGCTCAACGCTAGACTTTCATTATATATTTTTTTTGGTAAAAAAAGGCCTGTATGCACCACAGCATCTCACATTCTCTTTATGAAAGGAGGAATAGTAACAGGTTTACAAACACAGAAATATTATGACAAATGTCAATACTGCTTGTTAAATATTGCAGTTTTTAAAAGTAATAAAGCCACATTACAATACGTAAATATGCTAAAAAGCTGATAAGTAGTTAGACTTGTTTCCCGTGTTGTCATTCCACTGTTTGTCAATGATTAACTTGTATGGTGCAATGGCACGTGCGCAGTCAGCGAGTGACTAATGTTTGGCTGTAGGCCACTGGTCTGACTATTTAAAGTTGTTTAAATTTACATAATTGTTCTCCGAAACCTAACCCCGGCATAAATTGAGGACTTACTGTGCAACTTTTATCTGTAACACTGCAAAATAAAATACAGTCGAACCCCGATTCTACGGACACTCACGGTTCCCCAAAATTTGTCCGTACGACCGAGTTGTCCGTACGAACCGATAGGACCAAATTTCAGCTTGACAGCCCCCCCCCCCCTCTTTCCCTCAAGGCCCGGGCGTTAGAGAGAATCAGTAGGAAGTCTCTTGAGGATACGATCACGTTTTGAAGAGACTTATCCGAAAGCAGGTGTTTTTACACATATTATCTTAGTATATGCCGAAATATTCAGAGTAAATTAATACTCCATTTATGCGTAAAAATTAAACGAGCAAATAAAACAACGAAAAACAAGAACGCAACGTTGCCATTAACTTTACGTGCAGCGGGCAATATTTGCCGTGGTTACTTATGCCACTGGCAAATAAGACGTTAACAGTGTTTCAGGTTGATAAAGAATAGTAATTTTGATAGGATGCTGCAATATAAACAAAATAATACCCAAAATGTACGTCAGTAACTTCTAAACGTAAACAATTTTAAACAAGGCATGTTAGTTTTTCTGTACTGGGCAGAAGTTTTATTCACGTCTTTTTTATGTATTAAGTTAACGTTTGTATAGTGCGATAATATATTCTGACTTAAATTATATTTCATTTCTTCAAAAAAGATTACAAAGTCAGTTAAAATGAACGAAAACATGTAGCACAACATCTCTGAACAATACGATACAACATACGTTTACATGTTTCTTGTGAGAAAATAAAGTATTTTATCTTACTTCTTGTGATAAAACATAGATTAGTGAAATCATGCAATGCAATTATGTGCAAAATAATGTCCGTAAAACACGAACAAGTAAAATTAACTGTAAATGACAATAAAAATATACAGCCTCAGCATAGCATGTAGGCCTAACTTCATAATAGTGTGTATAAACGGCTCGTGATTATATTTGGCCTATTACGAAATTATATGTAATCTATATATTTTGACATGTACACTTTCCACTTCGAAATTTTAATCAAAATCTAAATCTTAGTCCATGAAGAAAAGCAAAAATCAAAAACGTAAACATTGCAAGTAATTCCTCCGGAAGATTGGTGCCGCTGTGACTTGTATTGGCGAGGAGGAAGAAAAGCAGGAAAATGGCAGAGTTACAATTTTTTTTTCACTTGCGACGCCCAACCAGTGCCAACATTGGCTGGCAGCGGCAGCGATGGGCGGCGCATGAGCTATGATGAGCAGCACAGATGTCGCCAGAGAGAGAGAGAGAAAGAGGTAGAGCGAGCGAGAGAAGCGGATGCCGCTCTGTGAAACAGCTGGCGGCAGGTCAGTGACCTATCTCGCGCTCTGCGGCTTACGCGCGCAACTGTGTTTCGTAATGAATTTTTGCAGTTTTCATCGCGAAACACATTATTTGAGGGCTGAGCTCTTACACTTATATTGTTTATACATATTACGACTTATAACGACGTTTTAATAGATCTCTGCGACTGATTTTCAATTACTAAAATTTGTATTTTTTCCATTTTATTTTTTCATTGTTCGCGGAAATATGTACGCACAAGCGAAGTGTATGTACGGACCGAGTGCCGTACGAGCGGGGTTTTACTGTATTAAGGTTAACACTGAAAGTCAATCTACTGGCAAGAAAACTGCAAGACAGTTCAGTGACTTGCGTCTAGAGGCTAAGGTGAAACACGATGTACATGCTATGTCACCCTTACCGCTTCACAGTTACAGATTTCAGACACACAAATTATGTCCACCCATGCAACCACATTAATGGCTATATAGTCACTAATAAAATCATAATACAATAATTCATATTAAGTTTTATCCACCTTAGGCCTTCTTCCTCTTCTTCCACTGTACCTCATCAACCGCTCACTGCTCATGCTATTTACATGCTCATACCACCTCCAGAAAATGTTTTAAACTACAGTGTGTGAAGATATATGTGAACTACTGAAAAGCATACACCCATTACATAACATTAGATTTCATAAGGTGCTACATGTAATTTACTCAAGTTTACCTTCCAGTATGAAAGTGCACACATCAAACTTCATGTTACACTGGATACTAAAGCCATTGGAGTTCTCGACATGGACCATCTCAGCTTCCTGGTAGATGAATGTGTCTTTTAGTTGTGCGGGTAGCTTCTTCACACCTTGCTTTTGAACGATCACTGACTGAAGCACAAATAAATAAAGTTACCATTACTTATAAAAAATAATACCTCAGAATTTTGTCTGAGAACAAAGTAGCAAACATGAGACATGTTGATAAAGCGTAGTTACAAGTAACAGCTGCTAGTATTCATTCAAAACATTTATATGTAATAAAATGACAATTACAAAGTATTTGAGCCCAACTCAGTGTAGCACAAATGAACAACGATGGTAAATATGAAAGCCTCAAGGTGAAGTTAGAATTGCCAATGTTTGTGCCAAAATCATAAACTAAGCACTTTACATACCTTTACATTTACGACAGACCTTTATTAAGCTACAATGACATTTTATTTACTTAAAAGTGGGGTTCAATAGTAGAAAACTGCTATAAAGTGTAACATAAAAACTACTGAAAACATTGTGTGTTGTTTCAATTAAGCATCAACAACTATACACAATATGTCCCTTCTGGTGTGCAACTCACATTTCAACCACTGCCGCAAAAGAACCGTTCTCTCTCCACCTCTTAAAAAATTAAAATAAAAGTGATGGTATCATTTCGACTGTGTTAGAGCCAAGATAGCTGGGACAATGACAGTATGAACTGCTTAAAAAAACAACACTAGATAACAATGATGGGCAGCTTGTGTATTTTTTTGATAAAACATTGTGGTTTTTCCAACAGACGGCAGCAACTCTGTGCAGTAGTGCATTTTATTTGAAGTACTATATTTAGATGTTACAACCAAAAGGTAGTAAAAGAATGACACCTTACGACTGCATGGTTGATTATAAACCATCTCAATCAAAAAAATGGTGCGACAATGCTAGTGGGCAACTGGTAATGTGTGTGCTTCTCCACCTTGCCCTTCCCTCGGTGCACACAAGATTAGAAGGGAAGGGAGGAAGAATTGCCATTGCAGTACAGGTGCATTAGCCGGAGCTGTCCTGCCTACACTGCCCCGCACTGTTCACGTTATCAGCATGCTGCCACGCACGTTGTTTACTACAGCAGTGCCCAAATGGAGGGAACCGCCTAAACAAACTCTCACATTGCATCCTATTGGGCTGTAACAACTGTGTGATGATTTTACATCTGCATCCTATTTAACATGCCATGTGAGATTTTTAATACCTGGTTAATAATGTACAATGCCAGCATCACTTATTTAATTTTGAAATGTGAAGTTCCCATTTAAGAAGCTTCCTGCTTAATAAGTTACACAATTTTGTACCATGCCTATATGAACATGTATATTCTAACCCCTTTTAAGAAGTTTTCCTGGTTAGTAAGCATTGTTTTTTTCCGTCCACTGTAAACACCTTAACAGGGTTTCACTGTAGAATGGTGGATCAATGAAATGCAAGGTAAGCTCACATCTTCAAAGAGGTTTATCCTGACTATGTCCTTCTCCACAATGAGTGCAATCTCGTATTGGTCATTCTTCCTGTTGTTGTCGTAGCTGATGATGAGGGAGAAGTTGTAGTCAACAAAGTCGTTGGCCAGCAGGTAGGAGCACGAGCCGCGGAACTGGAAGAAGCGCTTGTCGAAGGTCATGAAGTGTTGTGGGCCAGCCAACAGGGCTTGAGCTGCAAAAACACAAACATACATAATGCCACAAACTATGGATAGCCCACACTACAGAAATTATTGAGAATTGTCAGTCTCTGGAAATGTCAAAACAATTTTCGTGTAGGCATACTGCTGGAAGATACGTAAGAGTTTTCACAAGAAGGATAGCACACAAATTTTTGGAGCTCATTTGTCATTCAATAAATTACTGCACTGTATGTATTGATTTTGAATCAGTTGCTGCTGCTCCGTACTATTCATTACTTTCTGCTTAAACACAATTTTAAAGTTCTACGTAAATCCAACGACAAGAATACTATCCTCTTACTTTAATGTAAATAATGACTATAACAGTGACCAATTAAATGCTGATACATGCTTTTGTGAAGTATCTGGCCTTACCAGCCCCTTTATAATTTAGTATTTTTAGTGTGTTTTTGGGCCCTAGGCTTATACATATGGACGTTCTTTTTTGCTTTTAAGGAATTTCTATTTATTTTTCTCGAAGACTTAAAAAAACCCCAGAAGACTTGTCAATTTGCAAATAATGCTGTCAGTCTGTCAAGACCACAGTTTTGTTGGTTACCATTCAGTTATTAATGTGCAAATGTAAGGTGGGCAAGATTATGGTCTACAGTGTGGAGTCGCCTGGCTTATCTGCATAAGAGGAGCTAGTTTTCACCTTGTTGCTCAGTGCGTGTGAAATAGTGCTTCTAGAGTAATAGTCCTTTTATTTTCTTTATGTAATTTGGTATATCATTTTCAACCAATGGAAGATTGCACTTGTGCAAATGCCTGAAACATTCAAGGAAGAACATTTACTACAAGAGATCTCGACCCAAATATTAAACCACATGTTTATAGAGGACTTCAACCATTTGTCAATACAATTTATGTAATTTCGAAAATTCTTTATATAAATTATTTATGCGTGGCAGTCAGGTAACTCGATTAACCTAAGATTCGTTAGAGGAGGTTAAAGCTGCAGTTGTACGAGGAAAAATGTTCACTTAATCATGTCAATTTATGTGTACGACTTCAAATAACTTATTTTAGTTCAGAGTAAACTTGGTAACAGTTAATTTAAGGGCAAAATCATTTTGAACTTAGCATTACATGTTGGGTGTCATTTTAATCACTATTCAATTTGCCAACTTTTTTTTCCTTTAATATTTCTTGGTAATTTTGCGGGTAGAAGTTTTATTCACAATAAGATTTACTTGTAGTTTACAGCCTCAAACGAGACGCTAGGGGCGCGACAAGCTGGCACCGGGAGAGGGTGAACACAGGCTTAGGAATGTGGGG
>PNEQ01021200.1:25326-42725 GCA_003012365.1 Medauroidea extradentata
ATATTTCACTTCAAAAAAAAAAATATATATATATATATTTTTTTTTTTGAAGTGAAATATTTGCTTAACAAAGTAATAATATATAATTCTTGATCATCAAAATTTGTTTGCATAGGTTTCCAAGTGTAATTTGTTTGTTTCGGCCAGTGGAGAAGAAGTTCCCGCCCGCCATCTTTGTGGCTGGCAAGAACAACTTCCTTGCCCCAGTCTTGTTACAGTCAGCATGTTGATAGGGCGTGTTTAGCATATGAGAGTAAAGAAAGGGAGCGGCACTATGAGGGTTAAGTGGAAATACCGCTATAGGCATCACGTTTAAACAGTTGCCCTTTTTATCTTTTTTACAACAGTTTTAGTGGTTCGCAAACCGTGGCAACGGCAGTTGCGATGTAGAGATGACGTGTTGTATATTGTTTTTAAGTAATTTACCTTTTTTTCTTTGCTTCCCTCACCCAATAACTCTTTAAAAAAAATAGGCCTTAACGTGTTAAAGTTAATCTTTCGGCTGCCACGCACATTTTTCTGTGCAACTGTAAATCTCTTCATTTGAGAATTAAAAGTGATGTAACGGCCAGGAACTACAAGTCTTTCATTTGTTTAGGGCTCGAACCCACAAACTTATCCTAGATTTAAGAGGTACTCTATCGGCATGTGTTAGGCCGAAAGCAAAATGTGAAAATTTCAAATAAATTAAATTAAAATTTCTGGCCCAGCACACTTATTCCTTAACACAAAACATACATGGATGACATACTTTTCGCATGGTCATAATGTTTTAATGGCAAATTGGCAGCAAACTGTAGCATAATGCAGTTTGATAACTCACGGAACAAAACTAGTACCGTAGTACGCCCAGAAGCCACACAGTGAACTACTGTAGTGTGTGGCAGTATTTTTTTCTGCTCGTCAGTAAGTTGAGGTCTAGTGGTTGTCTAGATATGGTTGCATAGCTTTATATTCTAAATAAAGACAATATTCATTTCTGCATATTTAAATTTCCCACAGTACTCTTTTGACCCTAAGTCACTAGATTTACGTACTAGGTACCTACTACCTCTTACCATACTGCAAGGTTACGTCATTTACTGCCCAAGGAAGCTGCCTAGCCTGCAAAACTTCGAAATTGTGAAGCCACATTAAAAACTGTGTAGTTAACCTATGTTTTATCATCTTATATTTTACTAACATTCGTAAAAAAATTATATAACTAATCATTACTTGTTTTGAATTTTTTTTCCCCTCAAACAATATGAATCTGTGAGGGTTATCTTATGTTTGTAGCTTATCATTATGTTTATGTTAATAGTACAAAAATGAGAGTAAAAAGGAGTAATATAAAAACTAAACATTAATATTTCTCCAACCTCATAACAGTTGTCAAACGTCACAGGTGTTAAGAAGTATTAACATGAAAGGGCAATATATTAAAGAATGAATGTTTTTCAATACTTATATTCTCACAGTCTGGTAAGAACAACGGAACAAATGTGTGTATAAATCACAAGCTACAGACAAGTTAATATGGCTGCAAATAATAAAAGTTGCACACAGAATTTTGCCGAAAAAATTGCTGATGATAGAATATTAGTAGGTAACATTAGGAAGCTTACTGGTACCAATATTACACATCTGCATGACTATATACTACATATTTATTGTTGATTCTCTTGATACCTAACTTCTTACACTTCACACAAGAACATAATAATGAGGGAAAATAACGTTGCAGGGACTGTACAATGTAAAAATGATAATAAAATAAAAGAAGGCGTAAAATATTCAGTATGAATAAGCACTAGAGAAAGTTAAAGAAGCTGAGTTATTAATAAATGAAAATAAGATGATATTTTTTTCTGGGGTGTTATAATTCTTCACAACATAGTTGCTTAGCGTATGAGCCCCAATGCATTCCCATAAAGTCAGAAACTACGGCTGTAAGAATACTGATGTTTTTTGACTCTGTACATCTATGTGCAAATACATATTTGATCCTTGGGTAAAAAATTTACATTGATGGTTACAAATGATTTTACTAGCAAGCACATTATGAGCTGACTGAATACATCTGACATAGAGAACACACATATAACTCACTTCTAAATGGTGGCAGCCAATTGGTTGGTTCTGTGAATGGCTTGTATTCGTAGTACAATGACCAAAATGTCACATTTGAAACTGCCAAGAAGCTGGGGATACTGGTAATTGCCTTGTACTCTGGAATTTCCTGCAAAAAAAAAAAAACATTGTTCCAAATAAAGATAGGGCAAAACGTTTGTACATATCACCTAATTTACTAGCTCAACTTTCATGTTTTCTGTTATGATTTTTTGGGTTCAAAACAGGGATTGGTAGGAGTGAAAGAATTTGATCAGAGCTCAACATCGAGGTCTTTAGCGCTAGTGAGGGGTGACATGAGATGAGTATGGTGGGGTAAACAAGAGATCCCCAAGAAAACCAGCCGACCAGCGGCATTGTTCAGCATGATTCCCATGTGCTAAAATCCGGGGACAGACTCCGCCGAAAATCGAACATGGATCGCCACCTCGGGTCCGGGGTTGGTAATATAAGCAAGATCTTTTTTTTTTGGCAAAGACAAAGAACCACTTTTATGCTCCCGAAACAAAACAATCACATTTATGCTTTCAAGACCGAAAACCTCTTTAATGCTTCCAAGACAGAGAACCTCTTTATGCTTTTGAAAGATACTTTACTATGAATTCAGATGAGGTGGCACACGAGGGTATAAAATATTAAAGTAAATATGGTACTTGTAAAATGAATACAAGAAGCACAATACTGCAATACAAACCTCAAACTTTGGTGTCTCATTGAAAGCGTGCCAGGACATTGGCAACTTCTGTTCCAGCTCCACACGGCCATTTTCTGGATCAAATATAAATTTTGTTTTCGCTTCCCGTAACCTGCAGTACAAAAACAGTAGACAGTTTCACTTCCAGCTGTCGCTGCTGATGCAAATACAAACAGTATGGTACTTAACACAAAAAAAAAAAAGATGACTAATGCCCAGAAGAAAGTGAGAAACAATGTTCGACTGTTCTAACCATCTAACTTTGTACATTTCTATCTGATATTCAGCAACCATTACATCTATGCAAAGAATTATGCATAACTTATAAACATGAAGTAAATGTATGTGAAGATTTGGCAGCTAGGTTAACCAATTCAATAAGTAGAGAGAGGGTCGAGATACTCGCAGACTAGTACTCCTTTATAGTAACACAAACACACACATAAAGGACGAACACATATTGTTCCACGAGTGTGCAGCTGCATGACATTTTGATGGCTTAGGCCATCTTCATCAAGCTGGCCTAACCCATCGATGGCTAACATAACGCAACTTTACTTTTGATCCTTGACGATGTCAATCCAGATTTTCACTAGGGTTGTGCAAATGTTCTGTATACCAAAACCAAAATCGAACTTTCACTACTTTCAATTAGATTTAGATAAGAATTTCAGCTGTCAAAATTTGTTAATAATGAAAAATTTCGAGTTAACGTATTTTCGATAGCTTATAAAAGTTAATTTTGTTTTAATTGGTTCAGGAAAAAAAAACCTTTCAATTTAACGAACTCGTAATCACATATGCAAGTCCTGTAAACTTATTTAATAGAAATTATTTACATGCAGCTGAAAGATTGTGCGGCAAAATGTAAACAAACATGCAGAGAGAGTGAAATTATTTTTTCCAATAGGCATTCACAATAGAAGTGTAAACACCGTAGTATCGTAACAAAATCACGTAACATTTCAAAATTACCTAATTAATTTGTTCTATCAAAAGTAGCGTAAGTATATATTCATTATGTAATAAATTTTAAAAAATGTTGGTGTATGTAAATAAATATGGCTGCTGCCATGTTCCCGCTTCAGTAGCAAGTAGCACAACACACACATCATTAGAGTACTATATTTTTAAGTCACTGTAGAGTTATTTGCTAATTCAAGGTATTAAAAATAACATGAATGAAATCTGGTAACAAATAAATTTAAAAAAATAAGTAAACAAAGTGAAAAATTACTGTTCACTAATCATGTAAAATATGTAGAGTGCATGGTCGTTCTTACAAGACGTCACTTCGGAAGTGGTCAGGCAGCCTCGGCCGGACTTGACTCGGGACACAGCCAAAGAGTATCATTATGGGAGACATTCCACTCTACAGCATACACTGTACTTTGTTGTGAAAAAAAATGCACATTGATTTAGCACAGTGACATTTAAATATAAAAAATTTTTAATTTTAATAATTTTGTTAAACTTTTGTTAAGGCTAAATTCATCTCAAAAGAACTTTCGTTTTTGTTCTGATTTTGCGAAAGTTCATATATTTTTTTTTCATTTTCGTTTTGTGGGAAATAAGTCACTTTCACACAACCTTAATTTTCATACGTGTGAATCATGCCTGGCAATGTCGTTCAGCTCATGAAGATGTTAGCAGGAACCTAGCCTGTCTGACAGAGTATGTAGGATACTTCACAGAAAACTCCACACTTGAAACTGTATTCTTTCTGGTTTTATAACCTAACAATATATCCTCAACATATTTGGATTTCTAATTTTTCACCTACATACCTGTTGGCTTATGGAATGTCATCACTACATCTACAGTTACTCTGTGAGTGAAACAAATTTCATCGACAATGTACATGTATCGGAGTTAACTGTGATACATACATCACTTCAGATGACAACTGCATTTGTTATACAATAAACTCACATTTCAATAAAAAAAATAATGGTACTGTAATTAATCTGGGCTTACTTTGCACCACACAAAATTTTGGTTTTTCCTATCAGGTGAAGTAGCACAAACGAGACAGGTAGGTGAAATTTCATTATCAAATCACATTGCCACAACTCTTCTTCTTTTTTTTTTTTTATCATTAAGAAGCACAAATTTTTAGCTACTAGTTAAAAAACTTTTAAGAAAATCTTCACAAAATAATTTTTGAAATGATTATGATGAAAAAAATTGAAAAAATGGTAAGATACACTGGCTTTACACATAGTCGACAGCAAGGTCACTATAGACTGTAAATTGGGGGGAAATATTACAATAGGGATTCAATGATATCTAATAATCCAATAAATTTCCACCACTGCATTTTCTGAAATACAGTAGTGATTATGCACATTTAATGTGTACATTATCAGCGAGATGTGGGAGAAGGGATGGTGAGTGTGTGGTGTCACAAAATATGGTGGAAGGAGAGGTTGGAAGATGAAACACTGCACCCAGTGTCCTCTACCTGTTCTCTGCCTGTAGGGCAGTCTGCGTCATGTCAGTCAACTTGGAGTGTAGCAGTGTGACAGCATATTGTACCTTTGTGCCGAGATCCAGGTACTCATACACCCACATCACCTGCAAGCAACAGTTCATCCTCACAGCAAGTTCATCAGCTAGAGGTACTACAACCTAGCAGCACTCCACATGTCACAACAAATTGCAGTAGAGTGCAGCATAAACCAATACATTCATATGTTTTTAAGACATGTCATCAGATATAAATACTGTAACCATGCAATTTGGTCACTACACAATACAAATGACTCCTAAATACTGTGAATAAAATTACCAATTTTGGTGTTTAAAATGTTAAAAGCTCTGTAAAACTGACACCGAACATTCCATAGCCCACTTGCTTGCCAAAACCCACCATGCACACCACACCACCTATATGGAATGGGCTAAGGTGGCCATACCGCTTCAGCATATCAGAACACACCCGGTGGCGTGTTTTCCACTAGCCGGCGGCGTCCAGAGGCCATCCATGTTGCACCATGGAGTCATAGTGTGTTGTTTATCCCACACGAACATAGTGTGTTGCTTATCCCACAAGAAAACCCATTACATTACAGGAATGTGCCCCATTAACCAAGAACGACGTAAATCACCTTTCTGCAAACATTGCTCACTTTGGTACTTCTTGTGAAATTACGTTAACAAGGGTCACGCTACCACATTGCGATACTGACGAAAGGCCAGGGGTAGCCTTGTTTACGCTCAAAGTCTCTTTAGTTGTGTTTCACCTAAATCACACTAGAAACGCCCCTGTGCCAGGCGGCGAGAATGGACTCGCCAACGCAGCGAACTTTACTGCACAGATTCCTTTTGTTATTATATTTTAACCTTTTGAATTTAATGAATGATAGCTTCACTAGAGTATTTTTTTATTACTTGTTTGTTATTTAAATGCAATACTTAAATACAGTTACAATAGATATGGCTTAGTTATATTTATGTGAAATTGTAGAAAATACATTAAACAGAACATAAACTTTTCCTTAAGGTATTTTGGGACTTTAAACAGCAAGATTCTTTGCTTGCAGTGCTTTGGACTCTTGCCAAGTTTGTTTTGAATGCTCTTGTAAATTTTGATGGGCACTTCCTGTGCTTTTGCATGACGGTGCAGCGAGCGCAAGAAGGGCTCAGAAATTGGTGAAATGCAGCGTGACGAAGTGATCGATTCCGTATTGCTCCCGGCAAATTCCTTCTTTGTTTCGACCATTTAGTGTACCAATTGTTAGTCCAGGAAAATTTAAGCGTAAGTTTTTGTATCGCCCAGAGATACCCCTCAGTCCCTGCCACTCATTACGCCCAGGGGCTTAACTTCACCTTTTAATTATTTTCAATGCCCTCGGGGCTTTTGTTCTAACCACGTCACTCCAGGACCGGCTTAGGTCTGGGTCTGCATACTTGTATTTGTGTACGTGGATGTATGGTATTTTCTGTTAATAATAACCAAGTTGAACCTTCCGTGAGTTAATTATTGGCTTGCAGCTTCTCTGCCAAAAGAATGTGGGGCCCTCACAACCCGTACATTTCCCCAGTGTCACAGTGGTACTGCATAAGGGAGTCCAGGTGCCTAATTCTCCTGGCAAGTTCTTTATTTCAGTGCTTCAGGCTTGGGGAATGCACCTTACGTAAGTACAACTTCTAGAGAGGAAGGTACAGAGGATGACGCCAGGCCACAGGCCGCGTGATCCTGAGAAGAAACAGTGCTCCCCCGGCACCCGTTCCCCATAACTGGCTGGCGCCTACTGGGTAACATTTACACGTCACCTCAAATTTCACCGGAGATGACAGGGGTCTCTTTAAACTCCACCACGTCCTCTGCTCGCATCAAAATTAGTTAAAAGATGTGAAAAACAAAATGTTTGTGCAATACTATCAAAATTATTATGTTTAACCAAACAGTTCTGATTTTGACTCATCATTAAATTTTAATGTTTACCTTTTTGTTAAAACTATTTATCCAAAGTTAATTCTTCAGTTTTTGAGTTGTAAAAATTTCCTGAAGTTTATTTAGTCCCTTTCAGTGTGCGTAGAAATTAATATTTTTTTTACAAACATACCTTAATGGTCAGTTCAGTTAATTTGTCTAGTGAACCTACCCAAAAAGACCAACTATTGGTATTTATTTACTGATGGAACAGTTGAAAATTGTGTTACCTCACATTCTAGCCATTTAAATTTGTGTTCCTACACTTTGTGACACAGAGCAAATTTCGCAATATTGTTGTTTACACAAGAATCTGTCAAGTGATGTTTTTAATTTATTTTCACTACGAAAACAAAAATTATAAATGCAACATCCCCAAAAAGCCCAAACAAACATTAATAAGTAAACAAATGTAAGTTACCACTTGAATCATATAGATATGTATTGCAACTCGGTAGACTTCAAGCTTGCTGCCACTACCGTTCCTCAGCTACAATTCTTGTAGATGTATCGAGATCACGGTACCGTGTGATCCTGTACCATGCACGAGTTGATATGCTTCGAGTACAAAATACATTGAGTAATGAATGTATCTACATGGATGTATCTATGGCCACAATCATGGCTAGCAAGTGAAATGTAAATATTAGGTTTTTGACGTGTAGTCGAATGTATGAAATAATAGTGAAAGTCTGATATCTGTTACTTAAATACTTCCTAAATATTAGTGAAAAAGGTTCAAATGTACGAAAATGGCATGCATGGACTAATATAATTAACAGAGAAAAGAAAATTAAATAAAAAGAAACATCTGAAAGGAAACCAATTAGACGATTGTGCCTTAATTGATTTGAAACCAAATATTCATCAATGGATCTGAATTTGCATGAAACAATGCTTTTAACAATATTATGCAGAAATTCGCAGAATACCTAAAATCGCGCCAATTCTCATGTATTTCGCAAGTCACCAATTTACGGGGTCCTT
The DNA here is from genome assembly GCA_003012365.1 of Medauroidea extradentata. NCBI lineage: Eukaryota > Metazoa > Arthropoda > Insecta > Phasmatodea > Phasmatidae > Medauroidea > Medauroidea extradentata. Next base: position 33,558 of record PNEQ01021200.1, read on the forward strand.
ACATATTACTAGTGATGAACCGATTCGATTACCGATTAACTTTAATTGTACAATTATCCATTTTTGGTAATTAATTATTATCTGCGATTATTGTAAACTATTAACCGGTCCAGCATGAAAAAAATTAAACAAATTGAGCAATAGTCAACACTTTACGCTAGCGCTAATGTTTTGATGTTAGCGGCCAGGAAAATAACATACCAGTGAATATGAAACGGAAATACCTTTAATACGAAAGTAATTCCATTTTCTCATAAAATGACGTTTATGTTTCACACACTTTTCATTTCTTGAAGCAACTTCTCAAAGCCATATGTGTTTACTAAACGTATTTATGAGTAGGAATATTTTTTTGGGAAATTATTTTTCATATTCCATCAGATTTTAACATTTGCATTTACGAACATTTGAGAATGGCTTTGTGTAACATTCCACATAACTTTTCTGCATTTAGCCATTACCTCACATTCAAACATGGCAGACAAACAAGCTACAAGCACTTGTTTATTTAGTGCCATGACATCACAAGCACACTTTTATAAGTTTTGGTGCGCTGTAAGTGCGAGTTCAGTGCAGTTGACAAGATACCATGTCAAGGCCGAGTAAAACAAACACAACGTGTAGTGAAATGTGCCAAAATAAAAAACTATGTATGTTGGCGACCATGATTGAAGTTGTATTTACAGTAAACCCCCGATCTAACGACATCGCATCTAACGACAATTTCCAGGAACCGTGGAAAAATTTTTATTTTAAAAATTTATCAAAGCTAAGCAAAGTGAAATAGATCACAGTAAAAGGTTATTTAAAAATAATTATGTGTACATTAAACAATAACATAATGCAGTTATCATAAATTAGTAATATGCAGGTGTGAAAAAAAAAACTGTTTAAAAATGCTAGAAACTTTGTCTGGAATATAGTTGAAGCGCGCGCCAGGTGCGTAGGCCATCCGCGCAACACCGAGATATGTGAAACGTAATGACAAACGCTGCCTTATCTCCTAATGCTCCCCCCTCACTTCTCTACAGTCCCTCCTGCCTGAACTTCCCTCTCACACTCCTCCACGTGTCCTTACCTCAGCTATGCAGTTCAATACGCGACGTGGCATAGCAATGGTAATTTATGACCATTTTTGAGGAACCGTGAAAAATTCGGGGCAAAAAATTGAAAATTTAAGGAAAATCGTCTGTGTTGCATTTTCCTTTGTGTTAAGAAACAAGCCGTTAAACATAGAAACATCCCTTCTGACTGTCCATGCCAGCCAATAACCATTCCATTCACCCCCACTTCCCCCTGAACAAGCAAGATTGTGCTTGTGTGCGCGTCCATCAACCGCCAACTGTGGACTGTCTGTAGTCACGTGCAACTTGCATCTTATCTCGCCACAAAGCAGAGCCACATGTTTGTTTTTCCTCTCCCACTCGGTGACTCTCTCCCTTGTTTCCCTGTCATATGATACCCCAGGGGGATGGGGGTTGAAGAGACGACACAGTTTTTTTCCCACCCTCATAACAGCATGGTAAAAAAAAAAAAGGACCAGCATTGCACTCAGTCCGTAAAAGAAAAAAAAATCCAGCGTTATCTCATATTTATTCTTTAGCAGCAGAATTGGGCTCGACTTGACCTTGACAACTTCCGCTGTATTATCGATCACTCGTCATGTGGCTACGAAATTGCTGCAACGTAAAAACGGCCTATGACACAAACATAACAGTCCTGCCGCTGTGTGCGGCACATGGGCTGATAAGGTTTTTATTTTATGCTCGCTCAACAGTGGAGCAATAGGAGCGACTGCAGCCGGCGCGCCGAGAGCCACTTCGCCTCTATTTGGAGTTCCAGTTTTTTAAAAATATAGAATTTTTCTAAATGTTTGTTCTTTAATACACACTTTTATTTGTACCGCGTAAATGTTTATAATGGCGACAGGCTGTAACAGTTCTTGCGCAATAAAAAAAAAGACTCAATGGCTGTACTGAAAGGTTTTAAAATCATTGCCGTATACATTCACGTAAATAATGCGAATTGTTCTGCTGTGGTCTGAATGTGCTTAATGCGAGAAAAACAGGATGAATCACGCGTGCATGAGCTTCCCGGAGGCAAGCCAAGGCCAGCAGCCCGGCCACTTCCCTCCACCATCCTACACTACCAGACCGAGCGCGCCGCTCAGCCACTCACGTCATGGTGGGGAATTGTGGGGTACAATTTAATTTGGAAGACACCTTTTCATCATACTAAAATATAATTTCAATGAAAACTTTTTTTTCAAGTTGGTAATTGTTCTACATAAATTTTAGAAAAAAAAACACTTATTTTTTTTATTGGGGGGGGGGGGGAGTGAAAATTAGTTACCTCGGGAGTAACGACACCGGCGATCAATCGACACAATTACCCTGGCACCGTGCGATGTCGTTAGATCGAGGGTATACTGCATTTACTGATACAAATGTTGGTAACCATGATTGAAATTTATATTTATTTACTAATAGCAGCGGGAGTGTATTTGCGTGTATATGAGGATTTTTATTATTTTTGTGTATATAATGTAGGCCTAAAATAGGTAATTTGTAACATACATCAATACAGTAGAACCCCGATTTTTAGACCACGTATTTTACGAAGACAGCGTTTTTACAACGATTTTCTCAGGCATCGTCAATTTAAAAAATAAATAAATAAATAATAAGGGTATTGTAATTCGGTATAATTGTTATACGTATTTGTTAACATTTAAAACTTGTTTTTTTTTTTTTTTTTGTGTGTTAGCGACGATTATACAGATATTTCAGCAAAAATTGACTTTATACTTGAATTTTTCTTACATTTAAGGGTTCTGAATGGTCTAAATCGATTTTGCGACATCATCGATTTTGAGTCGATTACTTTTGGGAACCGTAGACCATCGTAAAATCGGGATTCTACTGTACTGAATCGGTTAAGAACATAATCGGTTGCATTCAATATTTTATGCAATTGGTAATCGTAATCAGTAATCGGTTTTTCCATATCGGTTCATCCCTACATAGTACTATTACGTTTCTTTGAAATATTAAGTTGGTTCAATTCAGTACCAACTGTTTTCTAAAATTGGTTTTATTTATAAACCCTTCACTGTAAGACTTTTCACAGTCATATAGAATATGGATAGGTGTGTTGTTAATTTATCCTCCCCTCTCCCTCGCAACACATCGCAAAGGAAGCAGAAAAGTAAGTACAGTAAAACCCCGCTCGTACGGCACTCGGTTTGTACGTACACTTCGCTCATACGTACAGATTTTCACGAACAATGCAAAATTAAAGGGAAAAAATTAAAATTGTAGTAATCAATAATCAGTCGCAGTGGTCTATAAACGCCGTTATAAGTCACAATACGTATAAGCAGTATAGGTGTATGAGCTTGGCCCTCAAATGATGTGTTTCACAATGAAAATGGCAGAAAAAAATGGCAAAAATGCATAAAGAAACACTGCTGCAGGCGCGCAAGCCGCACAGTGCGTGCTTGGTCACTGACCTGTCGCCAGTTGTTTCTCAGAGCGGTATCTGCTTCTCTCTCCCTCTACCTCTTTCTCTCTCTCTCTAGCGACTTCGGTGTGGTGAGATGCACCACGTGCTTCTCATCATAGCTCATGCCCTGCCCTTCGCTGCCGCTGCCAGCCAATGTTGGCACTGGGTGGGCGTGACAAAAAAAATTGTAGCTCCGCCATTTTCCTCCTCTTCTCTCCCTACGCCAGAACACAACTGCACTATTTATCCTGAGGAATTACTTGCTAAGCGTACGTTTTCGATTATTGCTTTTCTTCACGGACTGTGATTTTGATTACAATTTCAAATTGGAAAGTGTACACGTGGAAAAATTTTATTTATATATAATTTTGTAACAGGCCAAACCTAATCACGAGCCATTTACACACAACATAATTTTGAAGTTAGGCCTACATTCTATGCTGAGGCCGTATATTTTTATAGTCATTTATTGTTAATTTTACTTGTTCGTGTTTTTTTTGACATTATTTTGCTCATAATAGCATTGGAAAATTTCGATAATCAAAGTTTTATCGTAGGTAATAAGATAAAATACTTTATTTTCTCACAAGAAACATGGAAACGTTTCTTGATATCATATTGTTAAGAGATGTTGCGCTACAAATTTTTGTTAATTTTAACTGACATTGTAGTTTTTTCTGAAGAAATAAAAAATATAATTTAAGTCAGAATATATTATCACACTATAAAAAACGTTTACTTAATATATAAAAATGACATGAATATAACTTCTGCCCAGTAAAGAGAAACCAACATGCCTTGTTAATAACCGTTTACGTTTAGAAGTTATTGACGTACATTTTGGACATCATTTTCTTTATATTGCAGCATCCTATCAAAAAAATTATTCTCTATCAACATGAAACATTGTTAAACGTCTTATTTTCCAATGGCATAAGTAAACTCGGCAAATATTAACTGCTGCATGTAAAGTTAATGGCGATGTTGCGTTCTTGTTTTTTATCATTTTATTTACTCGTTTAATGTGTTTACGCACAACTGGAGTATTAACTAACTCTGAATTCTGTACTCAGATAATATGTGTAAGAACACCTGCTTTCGGATAACAGTATCTTGAAAACGTGATTGTATCCTCCAAGACCTCTTATTGATTCTCGCTCACCCCCGCGGGGAGGGGGGGGGGGGAAGAAGAGTGTTACTGTTAGGCCAAAATTTCGTCCTATCTGTTTGTATGGACAATTCGGTCGTAAAGACAAATTTTGGGGAACCGTGAGTGTCCGTAGAATTGGGGTTCGTTTGTATGTATATTGATTGTATTACTATTTACCCTGTCAAAAACTTTTCGTGTTGCTTTGTGTACACAACCATGTACCGTACCACAACTCTGAGACGATAAGAATTTGCCACTAAAATAGAATATTTGTAAACACTTTCAAGAAAAGCTAGTAAAAATAATTATGTATTGCTAATCAATGTTAATACTTAAATATTTCAGATGACTAGAGTCATATAACCATGCTAGACTAGCCAGACATCCCGTATTATATGGGATATCCCGTATTCAAAACGAAAATTCATTGTCCCATATATTGCCATCGTACGGGAAATTAATAATCTCGTATTTAATATTGTGTATTAGAATGTTTACTTTACCTGTGTGTAGCTGCATGACCGCACAGTGCTCTATGCAAGGTTATACAGGCAAGGTTATACAGGATACAGTAGATAGTAGCAGCTAAGGGTAACTGGAACACAATTATCACGCCGGTAGACAGCAGTAGTCTTCAGTAGTCATACAATGGTTGGTCTACTGTGATACAGTAACTGTATCGTAAGTGTTTGTATCAGTTTTTTTCGCTATATATTAATGTGATGTTGTTGTAATCTTCAAATGTAAAGAGTAACTCTCCATTTGTGGTTATCACCTGTAAAAAGTAACACTTTCAAGGCACTGTGTACTATTAAAAACCGAGATTTTTCCATTGCAGATGACGGAGAATCTGATGTAAGGCAAAATGCTTCTACAACCCTTCATTAAAGTGCAGTCAATCTTCTTCGAAACCAAAAATAACAGAATTTTTTGTGAAGGAGCATAGTAATGAAGAACAAGGTTTTAGCTAGTGAAATCGCAATGTGCTACTATAACGTTAAACACGACCAATCGACTGCAATGTGAAGCTCGTTCAGCATACATTTGGAGACAATTCGAGCAGAATAAACAAGACGTCCTGCGGGAGGAGTAAAGCAGAGGCTTTTGTCAAGAATGTTTTAGGGCCGAAAAGTGTGAGCTATTTTCTTAATATTTTGAAGTACCGCAAAGTTCTTTGCACTTGCTACCGATATTTTGACACACTTGCTGGTGTTCAATGGGAGGTCAGCATAAATATTTATATGCAAAGACTTCTGTAATTTGTTTGTAACTGAACTTACGTGAAACATTTCAAGGCTATTGCCTTTAAGTTTTCTAAAATTATTTTAAATATATAATTTTTCCCATGTCTTTTATATTATAGAACAAAGAGACGAGTAATCAAAAGGAATCCACGAATTTCTGAAGAGTGCTGTAGAAAGATTACGACTTTCCGTTCATTAGATAATACGTCATCATATTCTGCAGACAATGCAAATGTTAATTATGGAATTACCTATAAAAAGTGTATTTAAGCATTTGAAAATGGATAATAGTTGTATACTTAAAGCAGGTTGCAGCTCAACATGTTTTACATAATTGTTGTAAGCATACAAGTAATGTTCTAGATGTTGATGTTGAGACTGCTGTTAAAATGTGTCAGTCATTTTCGTCTTCAGCAAAACGGAGACAAGAACTGATTTCTTTTTCAGAGTTTGTTGGTAATAAGTATGCAGAATTAATGGTTGACTTTAGGTAGGGCCGTACATAGAGTAATACCGTATTTGTTGGCATACAGGATGACCCCATCATATAAGACGAGTCATGGTTTTGAAGGTACAAAATCTTGAAAAAAAGTAAATTACTAATTTTGAAATTCCTGACAGAAAAATATTTTTTTCCTTTGCCAGAAACATTAAAAATGTAGTTTAAATATTTTCAATGCATTTATTACCGTCATATAAACGAATAACATTGGCTACTACTGCTCTCCGCGTACCCATGAGCCAAGGAAATGCACGGTGGCAGCCTGCGATATCTCCATTTGCCGGCAGGTGTGCGCGACTTGGCAACACCGGACTGAGGCACGCCGCGCACTACATGGCAATAACAGCTGCTTGCAAGGTCATCACATTCCTGTGCGCTGCTGACCGCCAGCCTAGCACTAGAAGGTAGACACATGAAAGTGTGGTATGGTACCTAGATCGTCGTTTCCCCTCCCCTCCCCGAGAGTTTTGTGTGCGAGACAAAGGGTGTAAGCATGCGGACCTAGATCCTAGTTTTCTCCGCCCGAGAGTTGTAGGCTGGCAAGACAAAATATCTCGGCACGCGCTCCAGCTGCATCGATCGCCGCTTCGCTGCAAGGAAGTATCCTATATTATGAATGACGCTCGTCAAAATTTCGTACCATAAATTTTATTTAAAAAACGGGGCACTCGTTTTCATTTGTGACGAAAAACGCAATTCCTTGAAACATCATACAACTCCACAGCTTACAGATTAGTTTTCAAACATTTTTAGGTTACCAAAATTTTTGCACCTTCATATAAGACGAGTAGCAATTTTTGAAGACCAAAAATATTTTAAAATAGTTGTATTATATACCAGCAAATACAGTATTGAATTATGAATCATTATCAAGCAATTTTCGCTGTACGTCCAAAACAGAATGTGCTGTGGTTTTGAAGGAGTTTTTCAATGATGAAAGTACAGTGTAAAGGGGAAAGTATTGTGAATTCATCTTGGTTTTTTTTTTAGTAATGTTGCCAAACTTTTTAAGGAACATAATTTAGTTTTGGAAAGAAGTAATTTGGCAATTTCTGAAACATTTGAAGTTATGACTAGATTAAAAAATAAACTTGATAGGTTAGAAGATAAGTTTGTCCCCTCCGAGAGTACATCATCTATGAGTAAGTTCCTGCCAAAAGAACAAGACAGAGTTTTTTAAAATGTTCGAGAATTTCACACATCTTGCATGTCATATCTTGAATTGATTTTACAGATGAAAATGTATTTTAAAAAAATCAGTCAGATTCATTGCTTGTTAAATTCTCTAACTTTGAAGATGATGTCAATGCTTTCATGTTGTCTGAAATTTGTCCCTAATTTAATTTTGACAATTTTTATAAAGAGTTTTGTGTTTTCATCGATTCCTTAAAAATGCTAAATAACAAAAAAAATTGATTGTCCTGAGAAAAAAAATGGTTACAATTTTTCAGTGAAAATGTTTCACTGGATATCCTAAACATGACCACATTATTTTCATACATGTTTTAAGTATTCCTGGTTCAAATGCTTTCGTAGAACAGGTGTTCTCAATTACAAATAAGAAATGGAATAATGAAAGCAGTAAATGTCCTCTGAATCTGATTAAGAGTGAAATTCAGATTTCATTAAATTACAGTCAAGAGTTTTATGGCCTATATAAACACAATGTGGATTTCTTGACAACACAAAGAAAAGTTGTAAATATGATACTTGTGCTACAACTTCAATCACAAATTAGTGATTCAAAGAAATGTGTGTATAATATTTTAATTTAAGTTACATTAAGCAAATAAGAAATATTTTGTTTTTGCTATATAATAGCTTTATATTAATTGGATCAGTATTTTTCTTGCATGCCAGTCCCCCAATTATCAATTTTGACCTCCAAAAAAATAAAGTGTTGCTAAGTGTCTCTTATCAATGCTCTGAAAATCTGGAAAGTCGTAACCATGTACACAATAAATGTAACAGGATATCACACGATAGTGCATTAAACATTTATTCTGATAAGAAGTAATCACACTTTACTCTCCATCATTAACTGTATTTACAAAATAAAATGTAAAATGTTACCTACTTTTGCGTACAAAGTGTTGCATGCATCAATGGCGTACTGAATGGATGGAATCTTCTCTAACTCACGGAATTCACCAATGATTTCCGACAAAATTTGCTGTAGTTCCTTGCCTGCAAAACAGCCAAACATCCTTGTTATTTCATTTTTAATATGACAATTGGCCTTGTTTTGGAACAGCACACCCCAAGAACCCTCACACTCATCACTCAAAGAAACTAGTTTGTTCTTTCTATACATAATAAGCAGCATTTGCACAGAATTAATAATATTGTAACAGTTCTCCTGCAGAAGGCAGGGTCAACATGGATCATGAGCAGAAACTATTAAGACCGCTCTGTACAGGTAGTGACCTTGATGTGAGCTCCTCATGCCACGTGTTCGAGCAGTCCGGGAGGCGTGTCGTAGGGACGAGGGCGCGGCTTATCACTGTGATGTAACTAGAGGAAGTTGCAGTGGAGGGGGTGCGAGCAATATGCCTATCACTTCCCCTCTCTCATATGTGCTCTTGTCGCCCTGAGGAGAAGGTCATGCTAAAAGAAGCTAACCGTGGTGTCGACTGTCGAGCCGGCCGGTACAGCGCCTCTTGTATCTGAGTAACGACGTGATGGCTTCGGTGTTATGTTACCCAGCAGCGCGTGGCGCCATATATGTAGTACAATAGCCGTGCTTCATTATACACAAACAGAATATT
>PNEQ01021202.1:0-10525 GCA_003012365.1 Medauroidea extradentata
TCACGATGATAGGCCGTCGGGTTCGAGCTCTATCGACGTTTCTTCGGAAACACATTTCACCCCTTTTCACCCCCTTAGAGGTCGAATTTCGAAAAATCCCTTCTTAGTGCTCGCCTACGACCTGAGGGGAACCCCCACAAAAAATTTCACGATTCTAGGTCCAGTGGTTTGGGCTGCAGTTTGATATGTCAGTCAGTCAATCAGTCAATCAGTCAATCAGTCAATCAGTCAATCAGTCAATCAGTCAATCAGTCAATCAGTCAATCAGTCAATCAGTCAGCTTTCATTTTTATATATAGAGATTACTTTTCTTGTTGTTTCCATGCTGTCATTTTTAGATAAAAAAAGACATTTTAGACCACCACAGCTTAATTAATTCTAAAATGTGTTTTCCTAAAGTAAATAGTATGTAAAATGATAATAAGATTCAAAACTATGAGGTTTAAATTTTCATGTTGAAAAAATATAAACCACTACACTGGCTAGTTCTTTTATCTTAATTTTTTTTATTGAACCTCAGTTCTAATGGAGGTGGGGCCGCACCTCTGCGCACTGTCCTGGCTACGCCTATGCCTGTCTTTGCCACTTCTAGTTAGAATTAATGTTACTTAGATTTCGTATTTTTATTAGATAGGTTAGTGCTTGCAGCGCAACGAGCGGTAGAATATTCTCTAAGCCAAACTCTGCCATAAGAAAAATTAGTTTCATTCAAACCTGTAGCAGAATTAATCTTAACGCAAGTCAACATCCGCCATATTTCTCATATGAGAAAATCGGAAATGAAATCGCGTCAGGAAACTAATAACCAGTATCTGTAATTCGTTGTTTATAATTCAATAGACGTTGTTAATGCATAGTACAGTTTTATATCATTTGTTTACACAAATGTTTTCTGTCCTCCATTCTGCCCTTCTAACCCATTTTGTCCCCCTCCCCAAACCACAAAATAGTTATTTTTAGCCAGAAACCTTCGAGCGTGCTCGCACAACCATTTTGACCTCCCGCCCCACTAATTTGTTTTGTTAGGAACCTTCGCGAGCGCATGCACAACTCATCAAAGTTTCGACACAATCGGATGAATGGTATAGTGGCGTATACACAACAAACACACAACACCGTATATGTTTATAAATACTATCTTATTTAGGGTTTTATGTGATTTCGAACAGTACAGGGCCATACTCAGTAGAGGAGCTCGACGTGACTTTATAGAGTCTTATACATGTAATTCAGTGTTTAAAAAATAATGCCTAAAGGCCCTTTAACACGATCAAATATTTCTTCAATTTTCTGTCAAATTTATTGAATTCAATTTATTGAATACTGTGTGACGACATGCTGACGTCATAAACGCGGCCATTTTGTCTTTCAACATGTTTGAAAAATTTTTTTTAATCAAAATATTTTTTCAGAATATACCTAAAAGAGGTTTTCTTAACATTATTAACTCAAATAACATATTTATTGTAATCTGTAAACGTAATATACAATATTAAAAATAACTACGAGCACTATTTACTTTAAATAATATATACAAAAGTAATACATTTTTACTGGCTAAACCAATTATTTTTGTGCCGTGCAGGGTTGGTAGATAATTAAAAAATAACTTATTTAATTATTTTGTCCGCCATTTGCTTATAAATTGTGTGATAACTTTTCAAGTGGTACCTTCAATGTTTATTTAATCATATTTCTTGAATCTTACTATCCAATAAATTGAATTTGAGGCATAGAAATCAATAAATATTTGATTGTGTGAAATTGCCTTAAACAGCCTCGAACGTGTATGTCGCCGTTGGGGTGCCAGCACTGGCCACCACCTAACTGCAAGAAGCCACCCGTGTCAGCTGGGCGGGTCAGCGGCCGACCAGAAATAATCTGCATAATTTAACACTCCAATAACCTGGCCCTTCCCGTCCGGAAATTCACACAATTGGAAAACCGCGGTTTCTTCCTGTTCTTTTTTTTTTTTTTTTTTGGCGAGGCTGATTTGTTTATTTGATGCGATCACAAGTAAGTGAAATGTTCGAAAAAGTAGTTTATTTACTTTTTTCCCCCACGAAAGTGAAAATAAACTTGTTAATAATCCGCGCCGAACTTTGAGATATGGCTTGATTGTTACGGAGGAATAAGAGTTGCGAGATTTTGCTGCGTACTAATATAAGTCCTTTATCTCGGGGAAATTATCAAATACACATTCATATGCGAGTTTAATTTTCCTGTAAACTATTGAATTAGAGTGTTTAAAGCAAAATCTCAACCCGGAGTGGTCTGACGTATCGGGATTGAAACGTCGCTATAAATCCACCAGGGCTGGAATGAAGTAGGAATGGAGTGAGATAATACAGTTAAGTCGTCAAGGTAGACTGTAGTTTAGAATCCGGCGTGTGAGGTCTTTAGTGGATGTGAGGGGTGACATGAGGCGAGTATGGAGCAGCGCCGGAATGAAGGGGCGGGGGAAACGGGAGATCCCCAAGAAAACTCGCCGACCAGTGACAGCGTCCTGCACGATTCCCATATTCGAAAAATCGTGGACCTACCCCACCGGGAATCGAACCCGGATCGCCTTGGTGGAAGGCGAATGGTCTGGCCATTTATAATCCGGATTTTAAGTTAAACGTTCAACTAAACATTCAATTGGCTGGGATGGTTTGAGAGGGTTTTACAGTCCTTTAACAATGAGATCTTAAGAACCTATGAGGGTGAAGTGAGGAAGGGAATCCTGGCCCGAGCCAGAAGTCGAACCCAGGACCTCTCGCGCCGTAGACCGGCGCCTAACCGACTACGCTACGGAGGCCGGCTCTCAGCGTACTAACTGAAAGAAGGCGAAGCAGTCGCCATACTGAATAGTTTGAGAGAAAGAGCGAGAGAGAGTTCAGTCCGAGTTCATTTTTGTGACTAGGTGTCAAATTGGATTGAAAATTTTACTGTAAACTTATTTCAGTCCAAATCCACTTGTTCGCTTCAACTAGGCTTCATTCAGAGTAAGCCCAATCCGGACTTTTACTCTAATGGTATTGGTAATCAATATTTTCGACATAATTTTACATCGGACGTACATTCGTATCCTTGTATTACGTGTTGCCTTTTTTAATAAATATGAAATCAATCAAAACTGATCATACTAACGGATTAAGCAAACTAATTCGTATAAATTTTGTGTAAAGTTCCTAGCAGAAAATTCGGAAAACAAATATTGAGTAAGATGTTGTTACAATTTTCTGTAGCGTAACAGGAAACCATATCACTGCTTTAAATTTTGTGTAATGTGAACGAATGTGATCAGTACCTGGATGTAGACACTAAAGGCCTATACACAATTGAATACTTTAACATTTGACCTTATGTTTCCGTTACTTTACGTATTTTATCAATACATAATACATACGTAAAGTTAAAGTTGAAAACGATTAAAAATCTGTTTTCTGAAACGGAAATATTGTGATATAAACCATTATTAATTTGCCATTAAAGCATATCACGTAAATATTCCAAAAATTAGCCCAATTATTAATATATTTTTAATTTATTATATGTTTTTTCAGAAAAAAAAAAGCAACGCCATTTATTGACACAACTTAAAGTTAATTTACGAATACTTTTCCAACGCTATTTACCAGGTTTTTCGAGTATATGTCAGACAAACCTGTTAGTTTTTCACTAAATCCCAATACTGGAGATCAAAACGATACTCAGAAATAAACACTTTTGTAACACATATAATTAGCTGGTTCTTTGCGAACGGCCATCTTGACTTTCATTTTAGGTTTCAAGTTTATCGGAAACGTAAAGTCAAAGGCTGCTGGACTTTAGCTTTGGCGACGCTATTGTGTACGACTCCATAAGAAGCCATGTGTTGAAAGCTATCGTAAAAAGTGAAATGCTAAAGTTTTCAACTGTGTAAAGGCCCTAATCTTCGTCGCCTCCAACTGCAAGGCGTTAAACGTTAAGGACTCCTCTTAAGAGTGCGTGGTAGATAAATAAACGCTGAAAATATCAATTGATTTCTACGCTTTTTCAGAAGCCAATATGGATAAAATACTCAATGACAATCCTAGATAATGGTATTTGCCAACTTTATGAGTAAATATTTACCCAGAATTACTAATTCGTTACGTGTGATCTCTTGCGCCGTAGTTAAATGCGCGAGGTTCCGGTGTCAGAGATTGTGCCGCAGAAGTTCGTAACACTGGAAACAATTTTGCTTGAAACGTTGGCTAAAACTATTGTCTAGGATTGCTACTGTTTAGTTTTCGCAAAAAAGTTTCAAGAAACCTACAGTTATAGATTAATGCTTTAAGCGTTGAAATACGTACCTCGACCTCTTAAGGAGTGTGTGATATATAATTCAGCGCTAAAAGCATCAGTTTAGAGTTGTAGATTTCTAGGAGCCAATTTTCAAAAATAAAAAAACAGTAATCCCAGACAATAGTTTTTACCAGCTTTCTGAGCAAAAATGTTTCTCGAGTAACGCGTATCTGAAGAACGATCTCTGAAGCCATAATCTCGTACATTTAATTGCGGCGCAAGAGGCCACGCTTAAAATATGCATCATTCTGGATAAATCTTTACTAATAAATTTCGCAGATATAGTTATCAAGGATTGTCGTTTTGTAGTTTTTCTATATTGACTTTCAAATAGAGTATATCTCAATTGAAGAACTCGGCGCTTATCTACCACGCCCTCTTAACAGCGATATTCTGAGTCCTTGTAAGGGAAAAGTGAGGTTAGGAAGGATCAGCGGCGTTATGACAAGGCATGGTGAAGCCGGATTGCTCCGAGAAAACCCTACGGCTAACTGCAAAATCCGTCACGTTTCCCACTTGCTAAAATTGGAAGTGACCGTGCTGGTAATTGAACATATGACCATGGTGGAAGGCACGTGGTATAACCACAATGCTCCTGGTGATCCATAATTACACTGTGTGCGGTTTTCTTCCATATAAATATAGTGCAGCCGCATTCCGCTATCCACAATCTGCTTCCGAGGGATTCAAAGCGTAACACATGCAACAAGTTTTTGTTCACTTTCTCTTTAATTATTTTCCGCGATATTTTTATTTCGGCTGACGTCAGTAAGTCCTCAGTTTGTACGTGTAACGAAATGTGTGCACGTTATCATCGGATGATTCATGCAATGCGTCAAGGGTGTTCAAGTGCGATAAAATTATAATTTTATATCTTTTTGAAATATTGTTCGTTGGTAGTAGACGATACTTGTGAGTGCAGTTTCCTCTTACAAAACTATTTTAGCTTTCATAGTATTCTCAGAACGGTGCGACAAAATCTAAATTTTCTTGATTGCTGCCATGCAATTAGTGAAAACCAACTGACCTACTTGAAAAAATGATTCATTGTGAAGTTACATCCCATGAGCTATGAAATAAAGTATTTAAAGACCAGAACGTAATATTTTGAATTTTTTTAAAAAATATCGCAAAAGTAGAGGAAAAAGTTTAAAATTCAGTAATTTTTTAATACAAAAATAGTAATGGAATTTTTATAAAATTAATTATTACGTAGCCCGTGACATTCTATTTCACTGTAGATTATTTCACTTATGTAAGTCAATTGGTTTTCACTATATGCATGGCAGCAGAGCATGCCAATTTTTACTGACACACCATTATGAGAAAACTATGCGAGTTAAAATTGTTTCGTAAGAGGAATCTACACTCACTAGTATCGTCTACAGAACTACCACTATTTCATAAAGATATAAAATTATTTTATCGCACTAGAACATCCTTAAACTAAACCGTTTGTGTTGGCATGTCAAAAGTCAGTCTGAAGGAGTCTGAAGGAGTCTGAAGAGGAGCCTGAAGAGAACAAATGGCAGTTTCCGAAACGTCGAATCTACTGTTGTAGAAGGAAACCTGCTACTTTTTACGTGTGCTCGCATGTATTCGTGTCTCTTGTCAATTGTTTTCTCATCCTGTTCTCGTCCATTTTGTCGCTGTTCTCATTCACCTTGTTTTGTTGTTTTATTATGTTTAGCATTTTTGTGTGATTTTCCGTGATACGACTATACAGGATGTCCAGAAAAAACGCATAATAAGCACACGATGTGAATATAGGGCTAATATAGGGACGAAAATGTAAGTGGAAAAATATTTAGTACGACGACATTTTTACGTGTGCAATCTGGCAACGCTGCACAGAGATATTCCTCTCTTGTACTCCACGACCAGGCATTATTTAATGTATGTTACGTCAAATAAACATATAATCATGTTTGGACTTCTCAGGAAATTAACCTTGACCCATGATATGCAGGTCAGAACAGTAGTAACAAGATAAGTAAGATAACTGTGGAACGCAAGAAGGGACTAACTACAGTAGTGATATGGCCACATTGTGCTTACAAATGTCATCACACATTTTTCCACAAACATTTTCGTCTCCAATTTAGCCCAGGGCATGAGTTTGTTTCTGGACATCCTGTATACCATTTCGAAATTAATTTGTTATATTGTTATTTTTTTACTGTGTCGTCTTTCTGGGTACGACTCTATTCCTTTCCGGAATATGTATGTACGTTACACGTTTGTTGACAATAGCTTATACTGGTTTTCCCGTTTATTGGTTTTTCATTTACAGTGGAATATTTCTTCAACGCAGTAACATTCGCTCGTAATGGCTCATGTCCACAAAAACGGTTCAGTTTGAAATATTTTCACAACGTGACAGAGAGCTGCTCGTATTATTTACAGGAAAGGTAAGCACACAAAATATCATAGCTTTCTGTACATTCATTGACCAGCTGTGAATAACACCGCTATGCAGCACATCGAAGAGCTGGCATCCAATGCAGATCTACAAAGCAAGATTTATTTGCAATAACATTATAATAAATTACGTGCGCGTAGTTTCTGGTAATATTAATAAGAGTTGCTAGTGGAAGCAGAAAGCATCTGTCAGTATCGTAAAAACTTAAATAGGAATGCTGTATTTATGCAAGGTTTTCTGTTTCTAACAAAATTCCGAAACTTCTTTTTATAAATACCTTTATCTGAAGACCAGAGGATTAATTATTTGTCAATTGTCCTGTACATCTCTCCTCTAAGAAGTCTCTTATTTTGGTTTGCTATATAATAGTACTGATTTACTTACGATTAAAAAAAAATTATTTAGATATTCATTTCGAACAAAATTGTATCCCTTCAAAGTAAAAAAAAAAAAAAAAAAATAAAAATTCTTTGGACGTTATCAGGGAATCTTTTCAGAATTTTACTTGAAGGTAATTGTTCAAATTATATTTTGGGGGCTAAGCAGAAAGTAACATAAATTGTGTAATCTGAATACTATAACATACATTATATATGTATATGTATAAAATGTGTGAGTGTGTGCTTATATATATGTTTTATATAATTTTATCATAAATATACATATAATCTTAACCACACCAAAACAATTTTTATAAGAAAAATATCGTCCAAAATACGATGGATACAACTCGCTAGTAGTTATATGTAAGCCTATAGTTAGCCAATACACAATATGTCTATACTATTGATTTCGTTTCGTGCAGAGCAATTCATACACCTATTACAGTTTCATGACAAAAACTTAAAAATTGCATCGGTTAAGAATAGTAGATATTCAATCTTTAATTTTGAAGTATTTGCAAACGTTTCACCTTAGACTTCATGAAATCTACTACAACTTCGTTTGTTCAAAGTTTATCAATTAGGAACTATACAATTACTAAACGAATACACGTTTAACGGCCAGTTTGTGTAAAACGAATTTTCAAAACTTGTGCTTCCAACCAGTAAGTGGTAAATTTTTTAAGCATATTCTCGGGCTGTCCGAAACAAAACTTTAAAGGACGGTATAAATATTAATATTTAATGAGATGTACCTAGTTAACAACTACGGAACGGAGAAAAGTTCATGTCATTATAACAAATTTAGAAACTGTTTAAAAAGAACAAGACTTCAAGCAGCGATTAATATTACTTCCTACAAAGAAGTTCACAACCTTATGCATATTTTATTTAATGTTCAGTTACTTCCTGAAACACTATCTCATCACACAAATATATAGTAAACGTTTTAATTCCAACCAAAACTAAACAAATTAAGATAGTCTTTCTCTTCTCAAAACGTTTAACATAAAATGGCAAAGCCCGATCGACTGATTAAGCCCGTGTCGTAATTTTCCCAAAGAGTGCTCTTTCATGCTCTCTCTGTCGCGCAAATACGTCACAACTACTTCAGCGAGAGAACTCTCTGCCTATCTCAATTGTTCGGCTAGAGTACGGAAGAACAAGAGAACGAAGTTGTATACTTTCTGTCGCTCTCTCGTGCTCTCTGGCATACGACGTCTTTATTACAACTATGATTTGAGGTTATTGAAGAAATATGCGTCCAATTACTTCCAGTGAAAATTTACTTACAGCAAGAAATTAAGTTGGCATTTTTTTGGCCCTAATATGCGACTAAATTCACAAAATAAAAAAATTGTCATCGCCTATGAACAGCTATTCCCCGCTTGATATATGGCGCCCACAAATGTATTTAATGAGTTTATGACTTATTAATAAAATTTACGCACTTGCAAAATTTGCATCATTTGTTTACAAATACGAGAGCGCATCGTCGCAACTGGAGAGAGCGCGAGCACCAGAGAGCAAATAAGCGCTCTCTCTTATTGTTACGCGAAGGAGTACTCTCTCAACAGAATACTCTTTAAATTGAGACACGGTATAAGAATAAAACCAACTCAATGTAAAAAAAAATACTTGCTGAACAACATGGGAAGTTTTAACACATACACAATACGGGATACTTACCATGCTTTTAGGCTGCTCATAGAGGTAATATCGAGCATTTATACAAGAATGGTAAAATATGTATACATCTGACATTTCCCTAAAAATGTTGTAATACATATTTATAATTTCAGATTTTAGCATATATCAACAAGAATTTTTTTTTGGGAGTGGCGGAAAAGAAAAATACTGGTAGCGTACAGAATTGAGAGTAATAGAAAATATATTAGAGACAATAAAGATATAATTTTACTGATCGATCCAACAATATACTATACCATTTAAATTAATTCAAACATGCACGCTGTTCCGTTCCAACATCTACTGAAAAGTATTTATTCGAAACAATTTTGTCATCAAAATAGGGCCGTACAAGAATTACAAAAGAAAGACAGAAAATTATTCTTTGAAGTATTCATGAATGCTCTTAGTAAAATAATTGGTGCATAGTAGGAGTTGGGATAAATGCTTGAACGTTTTGAAGCGTTCCATTGTATGAAACAACAATTTACAATCATAAATAAAATCTGACAAGCTAACAGTGTGACACAAACAGATGGCTTTAACGTTACATAGTTTTACTAGTGCGTTCGGCCGGGAATCAACGTACGACGAGCTACCTATGTCTACTGGAAACTTGAAGTCCTACCGGAGAAAATCTTATTTCTCGAAACCTCCGATCCAGACATACTTCGTACAGCAATCCTCCTGGACAAGCCGGCATACTCTCATCCTTCCTTCTACAGCAAAACCGGAGGAACAGGACCACGGCCCTTCGGTCCAGGACAGCTCTTCCCTCGACACGTCCAGATCCCTTCGAAGTTCATAAAACAGTCCCCTTCTTATGTCTCTCTCTGTATCTATGCCCAGTTTCCTCGCACTAATACACAGAGGTTATAACCTTCTCCTATACTCTATCCATTCTAAGGTTGCAGCTAATTCAGACAAGTGAATCTCAATAACATTTTTCGCACAACGAAAATTTTATTTGAAATATTGAAAAATGCAAGATAACTGTGTTGCGGCACAATCACAATGTGAGGAATCAAGGTATAATTCAATTACTTTGATTTATTTCGTTAGCAATTTTTATTTCTGCTGCAACCTTAGAGTGGATAGAGTATAGCACTGTTCAAATGTTCGCTATGCACCAGTCCTACACTGCACTGCATAAGTCTCTGAACATGCATTTATCCTAAACTACCAACATAAATATTAAAATGAATTTATGACGAACGGCAAAAAAAATATATATATTACTGATTAAAACGTAACCTTATTCAACTGGGTTTTAAAGTTCAGTACCCGTAACATACAGAAAAACTATATGTTACAATGTACAGGATCGCTACCATCGATGTATGGGAAACAATTCCAACATTCATATTCATGAACACTCCAATTTATGGGTGTATGAAATTTACAAATAACTTTTTACAGTGTTGCCGAAAGCTTACATATTCGCGGAAGTGGGGGTTTATTTTCTGCCTCGCTTCCATGGTTGCTTCAAGGTTTATCAGCCTCAACTCCCTGGAGTTTTAATGTTCCCCGCTGAGCAGACTGACCACTCGAGGGGACGGCCAGCGCAGAATACTAAAACATTTTGTAATTCCCAAGGCGGCTATATCACGTCACGAGGTTAGCCTCCGCATGGTTAAATGTCAGCTTTAGGCGTTCAAAGAGTTAAGGCCTGTTCACAATCGACATGGCGCAAGTAAAAAACATAGCATAAGAAAGTGAA
>PNEQ01021202.1:10625-61630 GCA_003012365.1 Medauroidea extradentata
GCGTAACTTGCTTGGCATGGCGTTAAAGGTGGTCATCTCTGAGTTTCCTACGCCAAGTGTTTCATGCCGGCCAATAAGAATGTAAAACGTCATAAGTGCTATTGGCGCGAAAATTTTCGTCCAATAACAAATTAGTTCTTTTCTTGTTGATTATTTTCTGATTGGTCAATTTCGTGGTGATTGTGTACGGACAGTTTCGAATGTTATGCTGTGTAAGTTATGTTATTTTTTTCATGTCGATTGTGAACGGGCCTTAACCCGTGTTGAGTTTACAAACGTTCAGTAAGTCACAGGCTGATGGATCGCTTGCAGGCCTTTAGATTTCAGACTCAATTAGTGCTTGATTAAACCTGGTCACGTGACTGAGGAAACCTACCTAACCCCAGCAAGTTACTTAATATAACCTTTAATATAACAGTCTATTATAATTTAAAGATTTGTACAAGGGAGTGCATGACTAAGTGGAGTTTAATGGACGTATCCCATTATATATAAAATAGTATATTAAATACAACTTTTTTTAGTTATGAAAATGTCAAGTATTGACCAACGAGCTATATAGTTAACATAGAGGGGCGGTAACGCTTCCAAAGGAAAGCCCAATTTGACGGCTGTTTTGATCCCAGAAAACATGGAGAACAGCAGTGTGGCCAACATTATGTTAAAAATCCGTCATCATGTTCGCATAAAATCCGTTACTTTATAGCTCCACTATATTCCCGCTAAACACAGAAAAAATCCCATAATTATACTGTAATAATGTTTAAATTAGCATAATCGCTCTCGTATTTTTCCCGGATATAAGAGGTCACCATTTTATCTAGAGTCAAAATACCACGTTCAATTGGGCTTCACCTCAGAGCCTTGGAGATTGCTGTTTTCGGCCCTCAATGGTTACTATATAGCTCGTTAGTATTGACACCTTTAAATGTCAGCCTGTTAAAATAAAATTACACTATCGCGCAGCTTACGAGTCTAAAAGACAGTGACATTCACTCAGCAATGTGAAAAAAAGTCAGGAAGTAATAAATATCGTGTAACTGCACAACAATGCTCTTGGTTCGCCATGGTACAGTTCACTTCAATGATTTATGTTACGTTCCTCCACCGCTGACAAATTGCCACAGACGTATCGACACTTCCGAAATCAAATTAAATATGCGGTTGAAATAATTAACTATAACATTAAGGGGTATGGAAAGGTACGATGTCGAGCGGACGACCGGAATACTCAGTCAATAAAATCTGAGCTTCTACTCATCAAAATTCGGTGAGATTTTTTGTCGAGTAGATATGTTATCAGTGGACATTTATTTATGTAGCATTTTGTGCTAAACAAGTAATCGGTAACTAAATATATAAAATACGGATGCTTTCAGCAGGAATAAAATCTCCTTCAGTGAAATACTGTACTATATTCATTCTAAGGTTGCAGCCAATTCATTTAAGTGAACGATAAAATGTTTCAACAGTGTAAATTTCATTTGAAATATTAAAAAATACAAGACAACTGTGTTACGGCACAATCACAATGTGAGGAATCAAGATACAATTTAACTGATTTGATTTATTTCGTTAGTAGGCCTAATTGTCCACTCTTAAGGTTGCTGCAGAAATAACAGAGTATAAACAGGGAAAATGAGGCCTATAATTTATAGAGGAAGTTCTAGATCCAAGACGGGGACCATTCGCTTCCCGCCAAGGCAATCCGGGTTCGATTCCCGGCGGGGTCGGTCCCCGGATGTTCGTTTATGGGAATCGCGCCGGACGCTAATCGGCGGGTTTTCTCAAGGATAGTACCTCACGATTATCTCTGGATTTCTCCAGGTTTTGAAAACACTGATCGGAAGTATCGAAGTCGGGACGTAAGGTTTTTTCTCTTCTTAGTATCCTGTAATTTTAATAGTTGTGCATTTTTATACATATAACTTTCTCCAGCGGATTTAACAATAAAAACTGTCTTAAAAAGTATAAAATTCAGTGCATGTAATTTGCCCTAAATTCCACCATTTTCGGTAAAAAAAATTACTGTTCTGCCACTATTATTGATACTAAAGCTCTAGTCAGATTGGTATAATATTTAAGTACGTTGAAGAGTAAGATTTAAGGAAGGTCTCTTTGCAAAAATTCAGTTTACTACTTGCATTTCCTTCTAAACTACAAAATATGATAGTCGACTTCATTATGTACCATACGTTCGTCCACGACACCTGCCCAACATCATGCACGTCTCCAGTTGTCCCGTAAGATCAAGCGAGATGAGATGAATAGAAGGTAGTAGTTCTCCAGTTAAGTAGTTTGGATAAAGTGATAGCCACATTAGTGTTTGCAGCCAAGCGGGAAAGCTGAAAATATTAATGGAGCATTCCCGCTTGCCGCCCACACAGAGACGTCCACATTTTCTGAAACGCCACCGCTCATTCGCAAACTTCTTGTCTGTTTCCCACTGCTGCCCCGTTAAGTTGCTAGAATGCTCAAGTTCAGTCACCGTATATACAGTATACACCTTGCCAAACACAACGATAAGCGGCATGTTCTTTTGCGCGCAACTGTTTTGCACTATTCACATAGCCGTCCAACTGGTCTCTGTCCTGTTAAGTGGACAGTGGAGCGATAACTATCCCGGCATTCTTGCACAGTACATTTGTAGTTTTACAGAACAGGCAGTGTAAGACTTTACAAAGTGTAGCTGCTGTTTCACTTGCATCTATGTTACCGCTACAGCAATTTGTGACCCTTGTTAAAATATTGCGATTATCACTTCGTACGCCATAGGCAAGCGTTATTTAACATACTTAGCCTAGTTTTGTAACTGCAAAATGAATGTCTGCAGAGTGCACTGCTCGAGGGAAAGTATAAGACAAACAAAACAGTTTTAAAAATGTATTTATTTCTTTTATGAAAATATACAAATTCACCAGGAAGTATTTTACAATCAGTTAATCAGTAGTTAACTTTTCTGCTGATTGTTTCTACCCAATCTTTTAAGTATCTAGGTTAATTCAAATTTACTGTTAATATCTTCACACTTATTAATTTTTCAAGGGATTCCATTCTATATAATTTTTCGTTTTACTATTAAAGTTGGCTATGCGTAATGTTCGATTAATCACAATAAACATCAGCAACGTTACTTTAATGTTATGTGCACTACAAGCATCCAGTAACGGCCAGAAGAATACCAGTTTAAAATCTTGCCCTAATACGCCTGTACATTTAGTTTTTAACTATACAAATTTTGGTCGCAACTTCATATCTAATGGTCTACCATCTCATCGGATGTCTCTGAAACACTTTACGCTCTACTATTGCAATTAGCTTTAAATTCAATACGAAAAACTAGGCTTCTTTTCGTCAATTCCAACAGCGGCATAACTGAGAAAACTACAAAAATATGGCCAACTGAATAACAAATATTTAAATGAATGTTTTGACATGTATAATTTCAATTTTCCAAGGAATGAATGGCATATTTTAAATTAAAAAATTATTTGTTACATCTACCACATTTTCACCATTTTAAGGACAGACCTTACATAATGCAAAACGCATGTAAATTTACATAGATATACATTTATATTCTGCAACAGTTGATTATTTTTTAATTCCTGAAAAACACATTTTCTTTAAACAGGCTACTATTAATTCTGTTGCAAGGTTAAGGCACGAACGCTATTTAATTTCATCTAATACAAAGGCTACGTAAAATAATATTTGAATTTGCTAATGGTAAACAATGCAAAACTTAACAAAATAAAATATGTATAAATATAAAATTAACTGATTCTCTCAGTTCATACTTCAAATTCAAGACTAGACTAAGAAAAGTATACCAAGTTACAGATACATTCACACATGAACTTAAAAACCGCTAGTAAGTGTAATAATTACGAGCGCCATCCCTGTACTTAACAGTTCGCCCCATTCGCTTTGACAGTGAAAATGCGAGAGATCCACTTCCCTATTCTCGGCAGAGACTCGAAATGTGCGGTGCCCCCCGCGCGTGTTTCTGCTTTATGTTCTGGTGTTGCTTTATCTCCTGCGACCTTGATAGGAGACATCGTGTCCTGCTGCTGCTCAACGTCGAAGATATCCTCCGCAGACGTCTTCCACGAGGCGATGCTGTCATCCGCAGAACTACCGGAGGCATCCATGTAGGTCTCTTCTTCGTCCACAGCATCCTGTGAACAGATCACCGCAGTAGCCAGCTAATACTTATCTTGTTGAATCACGCCCCCTCCCCCAGATATCTAACCCCCCCCCTTCCTCCTCCGCCAATCTATGAACACTACATTTACGAAAAGTTAAGATGTGCACAAAATACTGAACATTTATAAAATTGTATGCCTGCCTTACGACTTCGCGAAGTACGTATAATCAAACAATTACCATAAACCGGGCTTACTTAGACCTTATGGGTAACTTTGGACAACAATTTTTATATATTTTTTTTATATTTATGACATATATTTAAGGTTTTAAATGTTAACTAGATGGATCAAAGAATTTTTTTGGGACACTGGACTCAAATTACCTATTTATTCACAAAAATTCCTCAAACCAATATTTTGAATAGGGTAAAGTAACCCCGCAAAGGACCAAAGTAACCCCAGTCTACAGTACTGTACTCCACCACCGCCTCAAATGTCTTCGTCACTCGCACGTCACGCCGAGAATCTTAAAACAAGGGCATCAATTTCACACGATAAGTTTTCGTAGCTTCCCGCCATACGATATCTCATACTTCACTGACGTTTGCATCTGTTACTAGACATCGTAGTGTTTACCAGCTGAAATGTTTCTGCCCATTCAGTTTTTTTTTTTTATGAAACGCTCTGCGTTTACAATTACTCTTGTCAGCACTCTAGAAACCTTAGTGATATGAGGGTGCGTAGGCATATTGAAATTTTAATGGGTTACGCCAAACATTTATTCCTCTCACAAAAATTTCAGTAGACTATATTTTATTCTCTGACTATTGATATTAACGAGGCCCCTATTTTATTACAGCAGTTAAACTAAATTCGACACCAGACTGTGATAACCTATTTTACACCTACATGTACAAAAGGGAAAAACGGAATGAATGATAAACAGCAGTCCAAACCGCTGGACCTAAAAATCTAGAAAATTTTGTGTGTGGTTTTCCCTTAGGTTGTAGGCGAGCACTAAGGGAGTTTCCGAAATTCAATATCTAAGGAGGTTAAAAGGAATGAAACGTATTTCAGAAGAAAAGTTGATATAGCTCGAACCCGATGGCCTATCGTGACATTTACTTTGGCGATACACACATAAAAATGCGCAATAACCATTTTCAGGATTCTTCAAAAACATTTAAGGTAATTAAAGGACCTTAAAATGTATGTGATTAACTACCGATATATATAGAATCCTTCGGGATAGAGAGTAGGTTTTCACTTCCAAATGTTGCTTACATAAATATCCAAAATGGAGTCTTAGGATTTTTTGAAATTCGACTCCCAAGCTGTAAAAAGGGGGAAAATACGTTTGAATCGTCTACATTACTGGAACACAATTGACTAACAGTGATTTTTACTTCAATTGGTTACGTATACAAATGACAGATAGGACTCCAAGACGTTTCGAAATTTGATATGGGGGTGCGTGTAAATATTTTCAATGAGTGTACGATTATACCTCTATCTACAAAACCAATAGAGGTATCTAAGTGCTCTGGTTTTAGATTATGTAAATATCCAAACTACCACTGAAATGTATTTTCCGAATTCGGCCCCAAAGAGGTAACGAAAGTGTCAAATGTGTTTTCGACTTACAATCGATGTATAAAGACCACAATAATTTTTTTATATAACGATGTGATTTTTGTTTAAGCTTGATGCTTGCTCAAATACCTGAAAAGTAATTTCACGAATTTTCTTAATTCCCATCCAAGGAGGTAAAAAGGGATTAATGAAATGTGTTTCAATTAATCATTCACGTATCTTAAATCCATCGGGCTATTGTGTTTTTCACGTTCAAGATACACATATAGTAGCCTAAAATGTAATAAAAGAATTTTTAGAATTTCTGTCTCTTATGAGGTGAAAAAATAAAACGAGTGTGCTTTAAATAACTCTTCGTTATATGTCGAACCCATAAAGATATTCAGTTTATTTTTGCTTCAGGATCATTAGGTAAATTAACGCAAATAGGTTAAAAAAATTTCAAAATTCAAACTAAGAACTGCACAGGGATAAGCGTTTTTTTAAGCATGATATATTTTGCTTCGACTAAACGGGTTATCGTCATGATTTTCACTGGACTGATACTTATACAAATATTTAAGGCACGAAATTAAAATGTTTCGAAATTCGACACCTAAAGGGGTGAAAAGGGATAAAATCTTTTTCCATCGGGCGATGATATTTATCTAACCAGTAGAGATATTTAGGTTGTGTTCGTGTCATAACAATGCTTAATTTAGTACCTACAAAAGTAATGCAAGTTTTTTATTTTACAAGGTAACTTAAGAAGAAAACTAGTTTGTGAATTTTCAAGGCAGATGATCCGAGAAGCAAGTACGACCACAGAGAAATAAATTTTGCAAGAGTTTCATCCTACAGTTCTATCGAGACGTGGTGTTTTACAACATCTTGAGACCAAGAAATCAATTAAATTTTAATATTAGTTTTCATGAATAATTGTGACGTTATGTGGTGCAGTTTTTTATAGCTCCGATCTATTGTTCAGGAGGTTCTGGGCTCAAATTCCTTCAAGGCTGTGCAAATGTCAAAGTCTTGACACAAAAACTGCAAGGAAGGTGAAATTAGTGCAATTTAGACGAAGTTCAAAAGTGGTGAAAAAGGATTACTCAGTCCTTTACCTACTGAAGTTCGTCAGAATCAACCCACATAAACAATCTCGCTAACCTCAACGTTTGGGCACAAAATACGTTTACTTTTCTGAGAAACATTGCCCCGCAAAACTCTTTTATGCCACTACTTCAAGTGAAGGTTTTGAAATATCAATACGTTATTGAGCACCATCACCAATTGTGCTCGTGGAAATCAGTCCTAATACCACGTAAACAAGGTATTACATTCTAGTACACTCTTACATTAAAGATACTGCAATTACTCCATAATGTCAACATATAAGGCCCAGGCGAAGTCGCTGTTAGAGGCAGCGACAAACTTAAGACTGCTTTTCGCGTGGACAGCTGTAGCTACTTATCCTGAGTTAACCCAACTAGTAGATTTTATTTAACGCTTGACGACTGAACTTCCTTTGGTGTACAAAGTTTTTTTTTTTTTTTCAATTAAGTAAATATTATCTGATCTGAGTAATACGCGCGAGCAAAGCCACGGGCACACTGCTAGTCTACCATAAAAATGTTAAACCAATTTGGTTAAAGCTCAACTGTTTTAAGAGCATGCAAACGCCTGGAATCCCAGCAATTTCCCTAGAGTTAAATATACTAGGAAAATTATTTTTGAAGTGATTCAAGGCATAATTATGTGTTTCAAATAATTCTTTAGCACAATAAATGTGGTGTTGCTTGAAATAGCTCGTCGGGACAGAAAAAAGAAGGAAAATATATTGAATACTGACTATTCCAAAAGTGTGTATGTAGAGGTTGTTCCCGTAACTTAGCACAGCTGTGCCCGGCGTTTCTCCACTGTTAAGTGCTCAAAATTTAATCCGTTCACAAATGAGTGTTACTTTCAAAAGTTACAAATTCTAAATAACCAATTTTACTTGAAACTAGTGAAGCTAGACTTCAAATATCACGTACGTACACACTACTTTATGTAACCTGTTAATCATATCGAATTTTCAAAGGCGTGTCTCTTCCCTCGGAGTGGTTTCCTTATCCACGTTGTTTATACCCATTTGATTTTTCTTTCACAGAGAACTGCCTGGTGAAGTTTCTGTACTATGTTCTGAACCACATACTGGTAAAATTAACTATTCGCGGTATGTGGAAGTTAATTCGGTGATCTGACACAGAATTGAGAGAGGATCTTGCTTACATTTGCTTATCATGAACTATCTTTACCTTGTCTTCTGCAAAAACTTCATTTTTGAAAATGGGTCCAAAGTGTGTAAGTCGCACTCCAATATTGTAATACTAAATCACACTGCAATACGACACTATCTTAATTTTGTCAGCCATTCCAAACAGCGGTGTTATAATTTTTTAAGTATTCGTATTGATATTTCTTTCTCATGATTTTTTGTTCATGACCCAATAATTAAGTGCTGTTAAGTATCATTTGGTCTATATAAACTATACCATTATTCTGGCACACAGGCTGTTGTGTGTATCAAGCTTTGACTCTTTCAATGGTTCTCCGAGCTTTCGTGTCTAATAAATCACATTGTGACATTGACTTCCACTGAAAGTTGTCGCTAACCATACACGACACATGCGAAAGCAACACTTATCTAATGACCTTACCAGTAAAAAATGTATGTCGTGTTTATGGGGATAGAACTTTTTTTTTTGGGGGGGGGGGAACTATACGCCACTTCGCGTCGTGTCCGATACACTTAGTTCGGATCAGTTTACGTTAACTACAAGACTGAGTAAATCAAACAAAAACTTTTAGAATACATTTTCACTAATATGATAAGTGTTCATATTAAATGTTAAAAAGTAGCATTGTTATGCAAGGAAAAAAAATCACCCCAAGTTTTATTTTAAAGCAGGTTTGTCAAGAAGAGTTTTAATTACCTACATGTATGTACAGCATGGACGTTCGCCTGTTTTAATCTGCGTACTATTAAACAAACTTGGCTGTCTTCTAATTCAGTACCTCGGTATGTGACACCACACTATACAGACCAGTATGTTACGAACTGAAATATTCACCATCACCTCACAAAGTAAGTAAAAACCGTGCTTACATAATTTTGTTTTTCAACTACGTGCACATGATATCAGTTTAGATTTTTACTTTTATTTCAGCAACTACAAGTTACATTACTTCGTTAAAATTTTCAACGACTATATACTCGAGACATTTTTCCCCACTGCACAAAAAAAAGTGTATTTCTTTTTAAATGTGCCAGATATTAAACCGGATTTTGAGCAAGCAGTCTCAAAGACAACCTGACGAGACAACGCGCAGAAATTGGCTCATGACAGCACTTTAAATAAACATTAAGCGTTAATTGTACAATATCAGCGAGAAAAGTGGCATAGGTGTTGGGTAACGCCGAATAAGTTTCTATAGTTACGAAGTCGTAAATACAAATACCTATTACATTAAACCTTCTAATATATAAGATACATATAAGTCAAATTAGAACGCGAATTGTGCATAAAATATGTAACTTGCATAAACTGCAGATAAGGTTGTTCAAATCGAGAACAAAATACATATTTTACATCCTCTAAGTCCCGAGATTTGTTTCCATACGAAAAGATATCCACTGTAAAAAAAACTTCCTAAAATGTTTAGGAAGTAATTAACCTAAACGCAGTGTGGGACAGTTACCATACTTCCGCCTTGTAAATATGCAAAGTTTTACAACTGTTCCAATACAAGTCTGGTAACTTTAGTATGCATTTGACGGATTTCTAAAAGAGTTTAGTAGTGCTACCATGGATGTCTGGGTAACAATTCTACCATACCTACTTTCTTAGCGCTCCTATATGCACTTTAAAAACTAGTTTTTAAGAGTTATCAGAACAAAACATTCTCATGCGTAGAGATTTACTGCTTATTCCCATAAGGATACAAGTATGTCAGGCAATCAATTATAATTTGCAAAATGCGGAACATGATAGTTTTGTCAGCATGCATGAAATATCCTACCAAGTTCTACAAATTTGTGTACAAACGAAATTATATCAACCCAACCAGTAAAAAACTACATAAATCTTAAAATGAAGCAACATGTCCATTTTAGTAGCAAAAAACACATGAACATTAAATATGTTGTTCTAACTTACCACTGCTACAATTTTTACAGTTGATGTAGAAACATACGGCCGGGCGATGCTGTTCATGTAGCCAATCGCGTGCACAAGTGGCCACATTAAAAATCGAGTGACGTAATGCTCCCCAAATATTTCCTGCAAAAATTCGTCCTGAAATATTTTACAAGACAACAAATTGCCGTACAGCAATTCAGTTTTAGATAAGCACATTAAAATGTTACCACATAAATGTACCGTGTTATTCCAAAATATGTTTTGCTTCGCAGTTTTGTGTTACATATAAAGAGTGGAATAAGACACATAAATAAAAAATACTTTCTTCATTTATCATAATTTCTTTCACACTATGCAGTGTACACATACTCAATATGACCCATTTCTTTAATATCTCCCTTACTACCATCTAGTTTAACATACACCATTAATTCATCTATAAGTTCAAACTTCACTTTCTTCTTACAGAACACAACTGGGGCTTGCATACAGTTTATTACAGCAGTTTACGAACCAACGTTACAATTAATAGCAAACTATTTCCAACACAACATTGCAAGGCTCCATATCACATATAATTTACAACACCAGCACTAGAAAGACCAGTTTTCTTATAAAAAAATGTTTGGTGAAGTTGAGTCTGAGAATACTAATGCTCAGTGACGGCTGCAGAAAAAAGTTTTGTGCTAATGTATCGATTTGGTTTTAAAGGAACACTTTCAAGATTCGGGAATGGCTTGTTGCATATTTAAACCAACGTTGGTTTCACATAAGATGAATTCATAAATTTAAATACACCCTAAAAAAACTAGTTGTTTAACACTGACGTTTTAAAAGCTTTAAACTTTGTAGTATGGCAGGGGATGAGTTTTTTTCTGCTACCATTGCAATGATCAAGTAAACTATTTAACTAATTAACATGTGCCATGTGTTTGAAAGGAACTAGACATTTTTAAGAGGTGATAAATTTGAATCAGTGTGGTGCCCAAAACAGTGTGTTAGCGGTGGAAACTAACTGGTGTCTCAGAAAACTACAATAACAAAAACGAAACGATACGTTTATTTTTAGTCACCAATTTACAATTTTTATAAAAGTGGCATATTAGATAATTTTAGTTGCCTCTGCTGCGGGGCAGTTAAGCGCAAAATAAATAGTTAAATTGCCTTACAATCTGTTATTATTCATTTAATACTGACAAAGTTACAACTCGGCAACATGTTACAGTCATGAAAGGCAATTTAAGAGTAACAGTTCTCCGCCATGTATGATACTAAATCATTACGACCCGCATTAAGGGTACGCCGCTAGATTTAAACTAAATTTTAAAATATTTTTTAAAGCAACAATTATATCTAAGAATCCCTACATTGTTTTGTTGCAAATATATCTTAATTTGTACCTAATTTTTTGGTACCAACAAACAAAAGTTCTTTTGATTTTGCACCCAAATATCGCCAATTTATCACCAAAATAAGGCAAAATCAAAATATTTGTGAACTAACGGTTTTTGCAAAACTTCTACATAGAATTACGAATTTTTTTTTTAACCAAAGTGAAAAAACTACCTTGCACGACCGGAAGTCACAAGCTAAATATAAACAAGCATTACTACAGTGCAGCTTAAGCAATAGTTCCTGTTGCCCAAGCGTAAGAATACGACAAAAATCTGCCAGATGTATGGTCGCAGTGCTGGCCGAAACTATTTCTCAGTTAAAAGTCAGCTTTACCCTGAACCATCTATTAATATAAACATGCATGCTAGCTATAGCGCAGTATAAAAACTACTTTTACTTCCACATAAAAAAATTTTGGAAACTATTGTCAACATA
The DNA here is from genome assembly GCA_003012365.1 of Medauroidea extradentata. Taxonomy (NCBI): domain Eukaryota; kingdom Metazoa; phylum Arthropoda; class Insecta; order Phasmatodea; family Phasmatidae; genus Medauroidea; species Medauroidea extradentata. The sequence continues at coordinate 22,360 of PNEQ01021202.1, forward strand.
TTTTTTTTCTGGTTTACAAAAAATGTATTAAACTTTACACAAAATACTTGGAAATATACAAATATTTCTGTACAGTGGCAAACATGTTTGTATATTTACAAATAATTTTACATTTACAACTGAATTCTTGTAGATTTTACTATTGTTTGAAGTGACAAAAAGGTTTTTCGGCAACCAGTTTAAGAAACATTTTTGTAAAAGAAGACAGGCCGTGGAAGGTTATTTTGTTTAACAACAAACGCTAATTAAATGTATCCCATTAGTCCCTACAGGTGTCGGTAGAATTTAGACCACTTTAATGACTTGCAACATTATTTCAGTGCTTTAACTGATAAATGTTTGGATATTACATTTGCAAGTTTTTTCTGCAAAAATTATGATTTTTTACTGCGAGTATATGAGAACAACGAATGTTGTCTAGCCGTAGACTTCAGTTATAATATGAAGGCTCGGTTTCAGTCACCATTATAGAACTTTTTTCGCTTTTTTTTTCTTAATTCTTATAATGCAAACGTTAAATCTGCTATTATACCGCAAATTCTATTTACGTTACGCTATAGTACAAGCACAACAATTGAGCTAGTAATGTGAGGTCGCAATCAGTCGTGCAAATAATGAATATAAAAGAAATTTGCCACACAGATTGCGGCTTAATTATAAGTTAACAGCTAAATAACAATGTACGTATTGTAGCTAAATGTAAACAAAATTTGAAGTATAATCGCATGTTTATTTTTACAATTCCAAAAAAAGCCAAAAATAATAACAATCAATATGGCGACTGAAACCAAGCCTTAAAGATCTGCATTTGAAGACTTAACATGCGAAAGGGGCAACGTACAATTTTCGACAGAAATGAGTTAGATGCATAGAAAGGTGCCAAGACGTTAGGTCGAAGACATACCTTAAGTGCTATGTCCAAATGATATTCATGTGCGCCGTACATCAACACAAGTAGATGGTTGGAGTAACATCAAAGCATTTGATTTCATTGAAAAAATATATATTGATGTTCATAAGCGTTTTGTATTGATTACTGTTCGATTGCTCGTATTTACTACTTTCCTATTGTAAGAAATATGTGAACGCATTTGGATAATCCCTTGATCATTTGTTTGTCACAATATACTGTTTTCGTCATTATCTATAAACTTACTTTTTAGCACTTAGCCCCTTATGCATGTTAAGCCTTCATTTGTAGTTCGACGAAATAAGTCATTTTTCCGGAATCGGGCATCATAAGTTGTGCGACACGGTTTAAATGATTTCTCTTCGCATAAGATTAGCTAGTCTCAAGGGGTGACTAGTTTGCTTTTTATAGAAAGGCGAACTAACTATTTTATACTGGTTTCATACAAAACGTTTTCATTAGACTCGGCTCTGTTGAATTCTGCGGAAATTGTCGAGGATATATTTTATCTTAAAAAGTTGGCCTAATATTTTTTGGAAAAGATTAACATTTCCTTTGTACGGTTTCAAGACCAACGGTACATCAATCAATGCTAAATGCATTAATGGAAAATTGTCGGTTTCTCTGTATAAGCATTTTAAAAAATCAAAAGAGCAATCCTACGAAGTGTTTTTACAACGTTTAGAGTAAACATTTTGCTCACGTGACCTGTTTCTGGGCACAATCTCCATAGCCGAAATGTTGTACCTTTATTCATGCGTGACTTTGGTACAAGTTTCTTTAACCAATATGATTTTGGACATCTGAAGAGTCAGTGTTTAATGATGTGAATTACTAAGAATCTCAACACTTGAAACAAATCCAAGAATTTAGATAGTTAACTGTCAATTTGCTCAAACGCCAAAATATTTCAAAGATGTTGCATCACTTCACCGAAAAAGGCAGAAATAGGAAAAATAACGCCAAATCACTGTCCAGCAACAAAATCCAGGCTCTCGTCTTTAGTAGTACAGATGAAAAATTTGCAGTACAGTCATTTAATCATTACAATTTCTTCGAGTTCCGAGGGCACGAACTCGGCCTCGGCTGCACGCTCACAGTTGTGATCCTAACAGCGCCTAATATATATAAAAATGTATTATGCAAGAGTTTTTGCAATTTTACACACGCGTTACAAAACCAGTCCATTAGGCTTATTACACCGTCATAGCAGCCATAAACTTATCTGTTAAATGTTAGTTAACACCAACCTTTGAGTTTTCTTCCATAAGTTCCAGTCCTCTGAGTTTAAGTGCTTCGATGTTCTCCCTTCTCTCTTTGAGAAAGTTTGCCTGTAAAATAAAAAAAAATAATTGGTGTATTTTAAAAATCCAACAATTTGTATAGGTTTACAGCTAATTCCTAAGAGATATAGTAATTTTTCTTACTCATAAGATCAGGTAGTAAAAATGCTATAACGTAGGCGTTTCTTATTGAACTGTTGCACATACCTTAAGAGTGAGTGGTAGATAAACACTGAAAACATCAATTGATTTCTACGCTTTTTTAGAAGCCAATATGAATAAAATACTGTATGGCAATCTTAGATAATGGTATCTTCCAACTTTATAAGTAAATATTTATCCAGCATTAGTAATTCGTTACGTGTGATCTCTTGCGCCGCAGTTAAATGCACGAGGCTCCGGCATCAGAGATTGTGCCTCAGCAGTTCCTAACACTGGAAACAATTTTGTTTAAAACGTCGGCTAACTATTGTCTAGGATTGCTATTTTTTAATTTTCACAAATTGGCTTCAAGAAATCTACATTTATAGATTGATGCTTTTAGAGTTGAATTATGTACCACGCCCTCTTAAGAATTGTTCCTATATAGTGTCAATGTCAATATTTTACGAAAATTGATCTAGGTATGAAAAACAAGTTTGGTACTCTCGCTATTTAATTTAAAATCCACGTGATGGTGCCATCGACGAAGAAAGCAACACGAAAAATTTAAGATGATGCCTCTCCTATCACCGCTAAAAAAATTAATACATAAATAAAAAGTTTTATTATTTCTTCGGAAATTACATGATCATGGCAACGCACAAAAAAAGACGTTTGGATATTCAGATTTTTCAACTTGCCGATTCAGAGAGCAGAAAGATTATATACACGAGCTTGCTAACCAAACAATTATTTGAAAATGGCAATAAGTATTTAAATATTTGTCTAAAATCAAAGTACCGCTTAAGATATTTTCCATGCAACAAGCCAAAGAATATTTACGTAAATTTTGAAAACTTAAATACATTTTAAAAATCTATTTTGCGTCAGTGTTTCGCGTTTTGGATTTCTTATATGTGGAACCGAATCTAATTTTATCCTGGTGGATGAAACTTAGCTGACGTTACTGCATTGTCTGTACACCCAATGGAGCGTGATGGCATAGCAATAACATTTAACACGCCCTCGGAAAGACTGCTTCAGCTCCCCGGTTCTGGTCATTCTAATTTCGATTTTCGATGGTTTCCCGAAATCTGTCCAGACGAATACTAGGATGATTCCTTGACAAAGGCCATGACTAGATCCTCTCCAGTTCGTGTGTTTTCGTCAATGTTTTTTCACCGTATGTTATTACCTCACTGTCTACGAGCCGTAATGTCGTATTACCTTAGTGCGCCCAATTGTTTTAAGATTATTCGGATTTCATAAAGTAATTAGGCTTAATGTGTCGTCGACAGAGTTTGTTAAAGATTGAATCATGACTTACCATGAGCATAGAACGCGACCATGGCCTGTATTTACGAAAATGAACTATCCGAACATTTACCTAGAGTGATTTCAGAAGATAGTAATCAGGATTGCTGGCCAGGAATCTTGCAATGCTTCTCCGAACGAGAGTTCAGGGTATTAACCATCTTGCTAGGAATGTCTAAGCAACAGCCGCACCCAGTGTTACCAACGTCTCAATTAACCACTTACCACTTTACTAGCAGTCTGCTGGTTCATAAGTTTGGAGCGCAGGTTGGATCCGGCATGACCTGCCGTCTTAAGAATTGTGACAGAACTCAGGGGCCACCCAGGGTGTGACTCCGCTCCTCTATCAGCGCCCGAGGAGGTATCATCAGGTTTACCATTTCCTGGGGGAAAATAGCATGCGTTAGCAAAGCACATTTCTTCAAGGAAATTAATTTTAAAATGCCAACATTTTTGGCTACTTAAGTGCTATGGGGAATTCTGTTCCATCTAAGACTTGCATTAACTTAACACCACAAGGCGAAGTGTGTTGATCGTAATCTAAACTGTGTAGAAGTAGGCCTACTTGACAAATATTGAGAAAAAATTTACTGTTTACTGGAAAATATCAAAACGAGGAAATTCTGAAAGGTAACTTAAGGTGTACAGGTAATCTTCTACTTTCACACACAATGTGTTCTTTGAAAAATGTTTAAAAGTTCAATGACATATTTGCGTGTTATTCGAAAGGTTCTATTAAAAAAAGCCAAAATGTACTTCAATAACAACAAATTATAAAGAAAAGGTTAGTCAATGTTACTGGGCTACATGTAGATGTAGGCTTATTTGTTTCATAAATATTTAACACACATAATTATATTATAAATGCTCTTGTCTTGAATAGTGTTTACTCACTGGAAAACTGAGTTTCATTTGTATTTCGTCAATTAAGTGTATAAAAGACTTAATCCACTGCGTGAAATTTTGATTATGGGTAGTAAGGATTCATCTTCTAAAGTCTGAAACATATAAATATTTAATGTACGAAAGTAGATGACTGACTGTACTTAATTATTACACACCTCATGTTTAAATTGCATTAATTTTTATTAATGTTATTTAATACGAATGTTTAGATTCTACGAAGGTTTTATAATTTCTGATACAATCATTTAGTTTAATGAATCTGATCAAAGCAAAGCGATTAACCAAAATTACAATCAGTAATCTTTTCTAACAAAAAGCGTTTGTACATAAGCGTGTTTCTTGTCATGCCTTACTCCGACGAGTATGGAATCAGTGCCAAATTTATGTTCTACAATGTGCGTAGTATATTTATTATGTAGAAGCAGTTTAGTGTCCTACTGACGTCAGCCGTTCGGAATGCGTTTCAAATTATTCTTTCTCAACAATATTTTTAGCGAAATTATTAACTTCTTTAATAAGTCAGATTTATTACTTTAGAGTTGTGTGGAAAAAGCCCGTTTGAAGTAATGAATTTAGCTAATCTCAGACTGAAAATGTATATAAATGTTGTGTAAAGTATCACCTTTTAACATTTTTTTAATAAAATTCCCTTTTTAGAATTTATGAAGATGCGCGATTAATATTCCCAACACTAAATATACAATTAACGACATTTAAATGGACACGTCTCAAAAAACTGTCGAAATGGAACTATAATTGATGGTCTCGGCCTGTGAAATGTTAAATTCTGTGTTCCGCTACTGCTACTCAAATTATTAACTCTTCTGAAATCTAAATTTGGTTAATCATTTTTACCGTACACATAATTAATTTTAAACATTAATTTATACTATATGAATGAGAAAAACTAGGTGTGTGACTGTGGCAAGGAGCATGAACGACATACCAGACAATTTAACGATCAACCAACTGACGTTTGAAATTGTACAAGACACCGAGTACTTAGGAGTCAACATCAACTCCTCCAACAACATGGAGACGGAGATAGATACTAGCAAGGCTGCAACCAGGGAATAGATGTCTACACGCACTACATGCAACGTTGAAGTATAAGTTACTGTCACACAGGACAAAGTTGTCGATATATAAAACAGTAATCAGACCGGTAGTAACATATGCCAGTGAGACATGGACAGTGACTAAGAAGACAGCAAGAAGATTGGCGACATTTGAGAATAAGGTGTTAAGAAAAATATATGGACCAGTGGTGGAGAATAAATAATGGAGAATAAGGCACGATAGAGAGATGAGAGATGTACAATGAGCCAGACATCACAGCAGTGTTCAGGAGTCAAATATTGAGAAGGTTTGGACATGTGAGCAGAAGAGGAGTCAGCATCATCAAAGATGTCATGGAAGGAGTCGCAGAGGGCAGGAGACCGTTAGGAGACCGAGAAGCAGATGGAGAGATGATGCGAGGAAGGATGTCCAATGCTTGGGAAGGGATGAAGAGGAAGTACTTGACAGGGGAGGTTGGTGAGCAGTTGTACGTGAGGCTAAGGACCTGCTACGGTTTCAATGGCCCTGGCAGTAAGTTAAGTCAGTATGTGAAATTTCATATTTCATTCCACATTATAACTTTTTTTTTGTGTGGTAAATTTCATTTTACTTTTATCATTTTTGTAGATACATACGTAAGAATTTTGTCCAGATGCGCACTACACGATACAATTTCTGCCATTACCAGCTAACAAACCAGCATGTTTGTAAATAAGATTTGTTTCCCACAGTTCTCTCCCCCTGCGGTGTGACGTCAGAGGACGCGTACTTCAAGTCGTCCATTGTTCAAGAAATTATATGTGTACGATCTTTGGCTTGTTACGTATACATACACTGTGACTATCTTTTACTGTAATGCAAATTTGTTAGCTTTTATAGTTTTATGTCAAAGTCCAAATTTTCATCAGTCTGGTTTTATCCAAGAAAGAAAACTAATAAGTTACATGAACAGCGTCACGGACTACATCAAGATCTTTAACAGCATTTAACTTTATTTTGCAATATTTTTAAATGACTAATTTGAAAATTTAAAAAATATATTTAATTAAAAAAATTAATGCGGTTTTTATAAAAGTCTTCAAATAACCCGTGACAATTCAGTATTAATTATTTTATTTCTGTAAGACGATTGGTTTTCCTTTCTAGCATTGTAAGCAAATTTGGACTGATATGCCATTATACAAAAACTATGAAAACAAAAAAAAATCATAACAGTAAAATATAATCTCAGTATATGTCTACATAATATCTTTAACAAATAAAAAAAATATTAAATCAATTAACCTGTGTGAACTGTCCCCGTAACAAAACAAAAGTGCTGTAGATATTTCAGTATTCTTCTACGACAGTGTGATAGTTCTGTGGCTTAATGCAAGAACAACCAATGTCATATTTTAAGTGTGTTAAGCATAGAATGCCTTATTATCACACAAATGGTGAACTGACATTGGTTGCTCTTGCATTAAGTCACAGAGTTTAAAAGCAGTTTACAAACCGCTAAAGTCACAGTCGTGGGAGTAACCATCACGATTTACTAGTATCGTGGAAACGAGCTAACATATTACTCTATGTAAACAACCAAGTACTAACCATTGGGCTCTGATTCCTCGAAGGTTTGCTGGACAACGGAGAAGGCTCGGTCTGCTTGCTGCAACAACACCTGTCCCACGGGCTGGCTGGCCAGGGCAAGCATATAACCGCCGTCCATCTACACCAGAGATTACAAAAACGTAGATGTAGTATGGGGTGGGAAATTTTGTTCAGCGCCTGGCATCGCGGTCTTTAGCGCTGGTGAGATGTAGAATGACCATGCCACGGCGAGGTGCGCGAGGCCCCCAAGACGGAACGTGGAAGATACACTAAAAATAGTTTGCAAATCTGCCATACGAGGGTATAAAAGCGCTAAGAAAGTAGGGTGGTAAAATTGTTTCCCAGACATCCATGGTAGCACTCCTAAATATTGTTATAAAACAGCTAAATGTAATCTGAAGTTACCAGACTTGTATTTTAACTAGTGTAACAGTTTGCATATTTACAAGACGGAAATATGGTAACTATCCCATACTGCGTTTAGGTTAATTACTTCCTAAAACTTTAAGAAAGTTTTTTACAGTGTATTATCCGCCATATTAATACATGAAAAAAGTTGCTGGTTACCATAGCAACGTGTATTTCACAATGTACCTACAGGTAAGGTAAAATCCCGGTACACACTATCCATAATTCAGTATATAATTCCGTACCAAATTCTGAGTTAAGTAGCACTGCGGCAGTGTGTACCGCAACCACGCTGGTTCCAGACAGAATTATGTACTTAATTTCACAGATAGAGCCTGTCCTATTTTTCATCGTAGTGTATGAACACGCGCATGAGCAATGCACACTTACAGCCACGGCGCATAGGAAGTACGCAAGCAGGGTTGGCAATGTTATTTGAATATATATAAAATTCTTGTTTTCTGCTAAACAATGGCTGCCGGAGTTATCAAAACCTAAATAATACAAGATAATGTAACTTATTTGAGAGTCACGTGCGTGTCTTGTTAGTGAAAAGGTCTTCGGGAATTTGGCAGTTATACTTATGGATTATAGCAACCAACATCACAAACATATATTTCATCTATGTATTTATGTACCTGAAGTTGTTAGTAAACAGTGATAGTGTGTTACGCGGCCGTTTAACATGTGTGGACACTCGCCTGGAAACTTGACCCCACTGTTTGGCAGTAGTTCGCCAAGTTACCGAGAATGTGTGCGTGTTTGGCACTACTATCAAGGTGGTCGGGCTAAAACTTCGCTCACTTTCCTCTCGCTTGTTATCAGAACGTATTTTTTTTTATCAATTTATGAAATACTACCTTAGCTCACAATCCTAAGTTATGGCTTCAGAAATCTTTATTTACTTTATAATGCAAACACTGGAAGAAAGTGGACGGAGTTCGAGCTCGGCCGTCCTGATTGTAGCGCCAAACACTCACAACATTCTCGGTCAAACAAAATACATTGGTAGATAGGCGAGTGTCCAGACATGTACTTCTACGACCGTGGTGTGTGCGCAACATAGAAGTGTTGCTACATAATTCTGGTCTAAAATAGCTATCGATGTTTACAAATAGAAATAAGTGAGTGAGTGAGTTAAGAGATTTTTGTCAGCACTTAACATCGAGGTCTTTAGCGCTGGTAAGGGGTGACATGAAGTATGGAGCAGCGCAGGAATGAAAGGGCGGGGAAACGGGAGATCCCCGAGAAAACCCGCCGACCAGTGGCATCAACTGGCATGATTCCCACATGCGATAATCCTGGGACAGACTCCGCCGAGAATCGAACCCGGATCGCCTTGGTAGGAGGCGAGAGGTCTGATCCCTTGACCGTCGCGGCCCCTAAATAAGTAATCTAGTAGAAAATTAAGGGTAGTGTGTACCGGGCTTAATCCTACTACTACAGGCTAGAATGATCAATGTTAAAAGTTTGTCACAGGGAAAATTTCTGCCGCTGGAGCGCTGGCATTGCTAATGGGCGCAAACTGAACAATCTCAGAGCTTTCCTGAATTTCAAGTTACATAAAGTTTATAGTTAAAAACGTGAAATTGGTTTCTCTTCACTTTAAAATTAAGTTAAATGGCTTCTGTCATTTACAAGCCTATTCAAATTTAATTTTACTACAGATTCGTATTTTTCTGGTCCCTATGCGATAGCTGCGAAACCAGCGGCAGAAAATTTTCCTGTGCCAAACTCATCCATAAGAAAACACATTTTCTTTCTAGCCTGTAATAGAATTAACCTCACTACAGGAACAGTTGATTTCACTCCGCCATATTGATACGTTCGCTTGACATTGGTTAAAGTTGCTAACGCTATCAGTATTTTCCTCTCACCCATGTCTGCAACCGTCGCCATCTACAACTTATCCAATGTACCACGTCTGGTCGGAATAACCGAGTACGTCTTGTGATGGACGCCTGAGGGAAAAAATTAGTGTTGAAGGTCAAACTGTTTTAGACATACACCATTGCCGCATAATGTCGTCCCAGATAAAAAAAACGATGACCGGAGAAAACATACACCACATATTTCCCATAAGGAATTATGTCAAATCGCAGAAACACAGGATGTTCTGAAATGGCTGTATAATAAGCACGCACACCAGTTGAATCCCAGACTAAATTGGAAACGAAAATGTTAGTGGCAAATGTACGATGACTGCTTGCATAATGTGGCAACATAGCACTGTGGTTAGTCCCTTCTTGCGCTCCACAGACAATTTATCTTACTACTGTTACGACCAACATATTATGGATGCATGGTTAAATTCCGTACTGTCCAAACATGATTCTACGTTTACTCGACGCAACATATACAAATATACATGTTGGATATGGAGTGAAACGGGGGACTAACTCTTAGCCCTGTTGCCGCATTTTGCACGTAAATTTTATAAAATTTTCGTACGCAATTTAGCCCAATATTCGCGTGGTGTGATTTTACGGCAGTTTCTACACACGTGTATAAAAATAAAAAACAAATTTTTAAAATTAACGACCAGACAGTAAGAAAAATTACAAATCCAGGACAACCCAATTAATATAAATCAGACAAATTTTGAAACGCGAGGTTAACAACGAAGACTGCCGCGGATACAGAACGAAACGTCATTGACACAGTAGGTCACAGTAGAACACAGTTATAGTTTTCTAGCACAACAGTGCTACAACGGCGTCTCCAAAACAAATAGTTCCGTCATAAATTCGCATCGCAAGAAAGTTTGAAAGAAATTAACTGTTGGGACCACGAGTCTTAAAATTTTGCCACACCTCATACTTACTGAAATGACATTTTACACTTAAGGCGGCTGCCTACCCTACGTTTCAAATGCGTTGCATCGTGTTCGTAAACAGGTTTTATTTAACGAAAGTATTCCACGTGTGCCCATTGTGCCAGCGTACGAAAAGAAAAACTTCAGACAAGGTCGAAACTTCATTGTTAAGAGCCACGCTCATTATAAACACTGTTTCTAAGCCCTCCAACATGGCTAAAACATGCCTTTCAGACTTCCGTACTTCAAAATGTACTAACCGGATGTATGTGAACTCAGATTGCGACCTGCACTGAACTTAGTTGCAGACTTTCCACCAATAAAATTATATGGTCACCGCTTAGTGTCCCACAGTAAAAACCGTTCGGCGGGAACCTTGCACGCTAGTTCAGCGCTTGGCTCGTTGAGGTCGACCTTACTGCTCCGTCGCTTTAGAGCCTCTCATACGCGGGTAGGCGGCGATCTTAAGCAAAAAGTCGTGTAAGAAAAATTATCTTTTTTTTTTTTTTTTTTAATATTGCAGAAAAATTGCATTTCCATGAGAAATAACTTCTACGAAATTATTGCGTAGTGTTATTACACTATCATGAATGTTTTACACTAACGCCCCCAAGTAACCAGTTATTACATTCTGATGCATAGCCATCCGGAAAAAAGCCGTTTTTCGACTATGCACGACAACTGCGAAAAAGTATGTGTAACACACGTGGTGTTTTGAAATCACCATTCAGTCTTCGTTTGATACATTCTCACTCTTAGTAGGCAAGTGTGTTTCGGATAAGTACACTATTTTCGTTAAAATTAACAAAAATTAGTTCATCTAACACGTAAAAACCGCATTGTTTGAATTTTAATAAAAATTCTTGCCCATCTAAATGTTTACATATGGTAGAACAAATCTTTTGAAAAAAATACAAATGGTTTTTAAGTGAAATAAAGGTGTCGTTCGGTAACTTAAAATATTTACTTTAACTCAAAATTATATAATTTGTTTTGTTTGATTAATTTTTACTTTTAGGTAGAGAGCGAACACAAATCTATATTTTGAGATGCGCTTGTACGAAAACAACGAAATCGAAAAATATTTCATTTGTGAGAAATTACTATTTATGTTAAAGAGTCGGACAGTGCTTGGTTCAATTATAAAATCACGAAATTCAGAGTGCTCATGAACAGGTAATCAAGTACCCTTACTATCTCAAAGCATTAAAAAGCCTGCTCTTAACTATGAGTTAGTGCACCACTTGACGGGAGCTGGTTTGTGCTCTGTAGGTAAGGAAGAAAGGAAGCTATAAGGGAGACGCTAACGCGCGCGTAGTGCCCCAATGTTATTCGCAACTGCGAACCCATAATTATATTGCTGAAATATCCGTAGCAGTATTTACCGTACCGTACAACTCTTAGGTAGTATATCAATCTGGATACTAGGATATTTTTATGCAACTACAAAAAAAAAAAACAATGCTGAAGGTGGGAATAAACTTTCTAACATCATGTCGAAATATTTACTGAAACGGGCGCTACAAGATATCAGTACCGAAAACCACGACAATGTTTTTTTTATTATGATAAAGCTCATATTTGTAATTGTATTTAACTGCCAAATGATTGCTATATGTGCGAATTACCTTCCGCCATCACTGTAATTTATATCAATTACGCCCATACAATTAGCCCCAGTTTCACCAACCTCAAGCATTTGACATTTGTTAAAAGAGGATGAACATAAAATTTAACACGTATAACATTCTCTTAGTACTCTTGAACGAAAGTTAAATACTTAAAAGAGGTTGGTGACACCGGCCCCCCTAATGTTTTAAAATTACCCACACTTAGGTATATTTGTGAAACTACATCTATATTTAACTCAGATAGTTTTGTTTCAGTATTACAATACTGAACAAAGACGTTTTATAAGGCTACAAAATAGACTCGCGTGATTTAACTTTTATAAACTTGCCAACTGGAATGGAATACGAATTTTATAGCATAACGGACGTAACATTTCAAAGTTCGATGCTCTTACCGAGATTACGTTATGGAAATCTCAATCTCTATTAAACGTTAAGATTGAGGTTTTATGACAACGAATACGAACAGTATAAACGCGTATAACGTTCTCTGCCGGTTATTTCTAAGTACACCTAACTCACACACGTCGAACAGTTTCGTACAGAAATTTTATTTGTCGATCTGCGCGTACTTCAAGCCCTATTATCATAGCTGTTAACCACATTATTAAATTGAAGTGAAACCACTTTGGATTACCACTGCTGCCTCAAGAAAAGTTTTCATTCGCTTAAAAATTTGAGACTACAGCTGAATAGTTTGGCCGGTTTACGATGAGTAGCGACTCTAATATTTACAAATTTCGATGTTATTACAAAGTTTACTGAACGCCATTTTCGTCGTACATATAAAATGACAGCCGAGAGGTGTTCATAACAATATAAAAAAGGAGACTTGCAATTGTTTCACACATATTCCACGAAAAAAAGTTACCAGCTATGGTAGCCATGGCACATGCAACGTTTCTTGCATTTTAAAACAAGTTTTTAAAGGCATTAAGTTAAGCACTGCTTAATTAGAAAACGTAGGCCCGTTTTCACCAAACTCTGTTAAGCATTAAATAGGATTAAGAGAAGATTTAACACGTAAAAATCTTCTGATAATCCTCTATACTGCTTAACAGAGGTTGGTGAAATCGGACCCTAATCTATCAATTTTTTTGCATGTAACTATTACAAAAGTACAGTTTCCAATAGAATCTATCAAACAATCAGGTGACTAAACCAGTTGTTACCACAAATCGTAACAGGAAATTTTATAGTACAAAATTTTGGTTACAATTTCAGGGCAAAAATAACTCAAATCATAAATATTTCCGTTTAACTACAAATCATTCCTGACAAGCAAAACTTAAATAACCTCTCAAGAGTTAAATTAAAAACAACATTAACTTTCAAACCCGCCGAAAAAATTAATCGCTGGAGATAAATTTAGTGGTCTCTTTAGTTTGGTCAACTAATGAACATCCACACAATCGCAGAGTGAATTTAGTGTGCAAGTGTAAATCATCGTATTCTACTGAACTCACCACTAGAGCCTTGCGTTATCGCAGTCCTGAGTCAACACACTTCGCACGGCCACTGCAGTTACGGGCGTGCTGTGAGCGAGTGTGGATCAGCTGCGTCCTGTGACGTCAGCAATAGAGGATTGTGGGTAAACAGTGTTGCCATGTTTACATAATGGATTTCAACCTCAGGTTTTCTGTCGCATTTTGAATGTGTTCCTAATGCAAGAATAAATTATATAACAGGAATCCATACTTTACGGAAAATAATTACATGCACTTTGCAAAATTAAAACACTACCGGCTACTTTAAACGTGCATAAATAAATTCACTGATTTCTGCTGACGGACAATAAAGATTAATAACAAATACGAGGGTCAAATTTTCCCAAACTCCTATGGGCTGTAAAGAAACTGGAATGTATTGTAAAACACTTTTACTGACAAAAGATACTTACATCTTTCAGCTACTTCCCAACATAATCACTTGTTCCGATGCACCAATTTTCCAATACCCTCTGCAAAGAAAGTTGTCGCCTGCCAATTCAACTATGTTCGTGCAAACACTTTGGGCGTGGTAGGCGTACGAAGTGCATACAATGCAGTGACTGCACTTTTGTTTCTTCATGAGAAGCCTATGATGCGATAACCCCCAACAAAAGCTTGCCGATGGGTAGCGTTTGACCACCCTCCTCACAGCCCAGATTTGGCACCGTGTGACTTCCTCCTTTTCCCAACATTATAAAGTGTCTGTGAGAACGAAGCTTCAACAGCAATAAGAATTGCGCGACACGGCGACAACGCGGTTGGCACCCGCTGTAAACTGTTACCACTGTGACCAGCCGTCAAACATGAGTGTATCCGTTCTATAATCCTCTTTGTTCAAAGTATACTATAGCGTATTTTGGTTACTGCTTGTTAATTTTAGTTACTCCATGCTCTGTAACTGCAAACAAAACATTTATTTATTTGACAATTTTTGTTTATCCGTGCATGGATAGAACAAAGAGGATTACACATTCACAGAATAAATAAAAACACTTATTTATTCTGTGTTTTGAAGTATAGTATTTTCAGTAACTAAAATCAAATATATTACAATTAAAATTTTAAGTTGTTTTGCATTTGGGAAACTACACTAAAGGTAAATATTGAAACTTGTGAATGAAGTAATGTAATTTTATATATACGTAAATAGCATTGAAAGTCTCAATTCATTCAAATGGGATCATTCACTAGTTTGTGCAATTAATTTAAAGTCTTGCACTGTCACGTTGAGTAAAATCTAAGGTCTCTCTGAGTGAAATGTGAGGAATTTTCATCGCAGGGACGATAAGTGAGTGAAATCTAAGGAAAATCTTATATTCGTCAGATGCAAATAAATCATAGCGGCCCTAAATAGAGGTTAGAATGCCGGATGGGGGAGAATAATATTCTTATTTTGAATTTATTGATGATATTTTAGAGGAGGAACTTTATTATCATGTAGTGAAGGAAAGACCGCACTGTTATCTACGAGATAATTTATATTCACTGTACAGTTTTACACGAAACCGATATTGCGTTTTTAATGGTGATTTTGTTTTCAAGCAAAATGGTTACGAGACCATTTTATAAACAAATTCGTCGCCGTATTGTTACCATTTTCATTTTGCATTTTTTCAACGTTATGCGAAACATTTTAAAAATATATAAAATCGCTGTCATGTAAGTTTTGTACATAATAAATGGAAAATAATAAACATTTCAGTTACATTCACAAGTCGGCGCATGAAGATAAATTAATTTTCTCACCAATGGTGTGGTAGCACTACACTGAGATTTCTCAATTTCCTGACTGTTCAATGCAAACGAAAAATCATCAGATTTACGGTAATTCAAGTTCTTCTTTACCTCAAGGATTTTTTCCCATTTCATTTCGTTTATTTGCCTTCATTTGATCCCATTAAGTCGAATATTGACAAGCGATACTGAAGATGTCATACAACAATTTCAAGCACAAACATTTACGATAAATCATATAGTCACTTAATAGCAATACAATGATTTTAAAACAAGTACGGTATGCAGCTATATATTAGGAAACAAATGATACCGAAGTTTTAATATTACAATTCCAATCATAACACACATGTCAACACTTATACACCCAGCAACAATACAATATCAAAACAATAATACACTATACATTAATATTCACTATAGCAAATTTCATCAATTGAGCAAAAGTCAATATGCCAAGTGATATTGAAGTTGTCGTGTCATAAATTAAAATTTACAGGCATTTACAAAACTATAACACATTATCACACAGTTATTATAAAATTATACAAAGCAGGAAAATTAATACAGACCCAATCAAATATTAAGATTCACTGTTATAATATTCATCAATTAAATAAAAAGTTTTGTTTAAAATATATTTATTTAGCACCAATTTAAATTTAATTTTATTTACCTTATTAAGTTTTCTCAACTTAGCTGGTAATTTATTGCATACCTTAATCACAGAAAAATAGGCCCTTTATGTAATTTCTTCAAATGATTATTAGGTACATGTAGATTACTACTGATTCTTGTATTGTGGGTATGAACTGCTTGATTAATTACAAAGTATGAAGGATTATTTACTACAACGTTTGAAATCGAATATATTTACTGAAATGGCAATGTCAAAATACCCAAGCATTTAAATTTGGAACGACATGAGTAACGTCCATTTAGCCAAGCAATAATTATAACTTTCTTTTGTAAGCGAAAAATATGTAAACTATTAGGAGAAGTAGCCCAATACATTATACCAAAAGACATAAAAGAGTGAATAAGGGCAAAATAAACTTGTTTAAGAACAGAAGTTTCAAAAGGGTAAGACAAATTACGGAGAGCAAAACAAGCTGAACTAAGTTTAGAAGTTATATAATCAGTATGTTTATTACCATCATATGCAAACCTAAAAAAATTTGATGAAATTTTTTCTTTCACATCCGTATTATTTGCACCAAGTTATAAATTATGTCTACAATTACCAAGAATTTTAGTAATCCAGTTTTGTACTGGATTCAGTATAAGCTTATGTGCATTAAATCATTTATTAAAATTGTTATTAGAAATATTCAATTTCTCAATAAATCTGACAGAGTTACAATCATGTATCAAAATACTAGTGCCTTCTGCGAAAAGTATTGTTTCAACATTATGCAAAAAGTAAGGTAAATGATTAACACAAATAAAAAACAAAAAGGGTCCCAAGATGGATCCCTGAGGTACACCATTCTTATTATTATTATTATTATTTTTTAAATTCATTTCCAGAATTATTTATCTTTACGTGTTGATATCTTACAGACAAATATAAAGTGAACCCCGAAAGCCCTACATCGTTAATTCCATACTAATTAAGTTATTTAACTAGAATCTGGTGATCAACACAGTCAAATGCTTTTGTTAGATCACAAAATATTCCTGCAATATTTTATTTTCTATGTATAGTTTAAGTTAATTTTAATTTAGCTTCATTTACTGATTTTTAGAGCGAAATCCTAATTGAGATTTATTTAACAAGTTTTTCTACATTTTTTGCCAAAGTTGAAACAAGAGATATAGATCTATAATTGGAGACTGAGGTCTTACTGCGCTTTTCAAATAATGGCTTAACAACAGTGTATTTCAGACGATCTGGAAATGCACCTGTTATGAAAGAATAATTAAATATATGACTCAATGGAGTACAAATAATATCAATGCAATTTTTAAGAGAATACTAATAATACCATCAATACCAGACGAAGTCTTTGCAGGAAGAGAGTATACAATTTTACATAAAGTCATCTGCAGTTATAATATCATCAGCATTAAATTTTAAACTATTTTTAGGCAAATTTGATTTAAATCATATCGTAGGATCATGATTAGACATATTTTTTGTTTATAAAACATCGGCTATTGAGATCAAATACATATTGAACTGATCCGCCACTTCTATTTGATCATGTAGGTTATTAAGTAATTGTTTATTAAAAGTGATAGAAGTATTTGAATTTCCCTTAATGTTTTTTCCAGTTTGTGTTTTTATTATTTGCCATGTTGTTTTTACTTTGTTAGAAGAATTGCAAATTAAGTTTTGATAAAACAACTGTTTAGCCTTGGTAATGACTTTAGTTAGTATTTTACAATATTGTTTATATTGTGTATTAACTGGTTCATTTTTAGAAAGTCTATATAGTAAATACGATTCTCTTTTCCTTTTGCATGATATCTTTATACTCTTAGCTATCCAACAATTTTTATTAACTTCATTTAATATAATGTACTCAGAAGGAAAACTCTCTTCAAATTTACTAAGAAATAGAGAGTGGAAAATATTGAAATGTGTATTAGTATCCGAACAATCATAGACTTCTGTGCAATTTTCCTTCTCTAAATTTAGTCGAAAATTTTTCATAGTACCATAATTTATTATCTTTATATATTTATATACTTTCTGTTTATGTTTATCAATAAAAATAATTGCAAGTTACTCAAGGTAATAATTTGGGCATCATGGTCAGACAACGCTTTAATATAAGGCTGTATTTTGTAGTAACCTATATTCTGTAATTCAGTAAAAATATTGTCCATTGCTGTGACTGAGTTCTTATAGATTCTAGTAGGAAAATTAACTGTAGGAAATAAATTAAAAGTCTGTAATACATAAGTTAAGTTATGTTTATACCTTCAATTAAGAAATGTATATTAAAATCACCACGTATAATCAAATCCTTGTTTTGGTTTGTTGTTTGACGCTTAGATAAGTAAATCTTACTTCACAGTGGCTATTATAAAACAAAGTGCTAATCATTCATTAAGAAGCCACTAGCAGGCTAGTAACAATATTTTTACTATACTAACAGAAAAATATTCAAATTAATTTCATCAGTAGCTGACATGTTCAAATGCTACAGAAAATTCTGTTTTGGCTACTTAAAGTACACACTGCAGTGAATACTCACATTTCCAGCAAATTTCGTCTGTCATCGAACTGCGTAATGAAATCGTTTCGTTGTATTCAACTGCCGTTCTCGAAAATTGTCTGATAATAAAATACAAAAATCGTGACGTGTCTTTTAAGACACGCGCATCGGTCAAATAATTATATCTTCATGCAAAGCACTTGATTGGCGCTTTACAAAATTTTAGCGGCGACCAAATAATAAGTATAAAATTTACTCCGCGTGTAAATAGTGCTTTAAACACATTGTGGCTGACGTACCCAGAATAATCATTAATGTACGATTCAACTGTTAATTACGTTCAAGAAATGATCACTAGAAAACATAAAGAGGATTTTAATTAGATATTATGTGTCTTGATTTATTTACTTAATTAGTACTTTTTTTGGTTTTGATAAAAGTTAAATTTCCTGTTATTTTATATTTTAGTTTTTAAGAATAGTTATTAGAAAAAAGTATTTGCGCTACAGTTAGTTTGTACTATTAAGAATAAATAATATTTACTTAATAAATATTATTTGTATACATGAACAAGTCAAATGAAATGATGCAACATTCATTTTAACATAAAATTTGAGGAGTATACTCTCTAATCGTTTAACAAAAAACAAGATAACAGTTAGCAACAATTAGTACAAAAAATTCGCACATAATTTTAAAATGTAATACTTCAGTAGAGACATTGTTGGCAGTTCATTAAACTCTTCATTTATGATACGAAGGTAAAATACTGTCGCAAAGGAGATGACGCGGGTGCCACTTGGTCACGTCGCAACATACTATGCAGTTTGTTCTGAAACCTGCCGACGTTCAAGCATGGTATATATTACGAATATCGATTAAGAACCGCTGCACGTTCAAAGACACGTCTCCTTTTGCTATTTCCGTTTCTAATGTGTGTTCTGGGAGAATTACAGCGACATATAGTTGTTAAGTCTATGTTTTTACTGTTCATTTGTTTTTCAAAAAATCAGAATTGTCTTCAGACAGTGAAAATATAGAAACACCTACTAAATAATAGTCACGATTATGCATGTGGCCGTCGGGAAAATTAGACACAGTTGAACGTCTACACCTTGAGTGTCGAAGTGATTTCTGTCGGCGATTAGCAGTGTAGTTAACAGAGTTGGTGAGAGGGTGATATCAGATGTAAATGGAGCAGCGTCCGAATGAAAAGGCAAAGGAAATTGGAGATCCCCTAGAAAACCCACCGACAAGCGACATCGTTCGGTACGATTCAAACATGCGAATTACTCTTAAGGGCGCTGCCTACCTTGAAGCCACGGCGGGAGCAAGCATAGAGTTTCACTGGTTAAATGATTTTCCACGTGGCTCAGTAACGGCTGAAGTTACATGTATGCAACCACTGACTTTTTTGTTCGTCTCGGTGCCGCGTACATTGCTGTGGACCTTGTAGGCAGTTTTTTTTTTCAATGCCCTGAAAATTGTGGGCAAAAAATCATTTTTTCACACAAAAAAAAACACGCGAAGATGGCTATCCATAATTTTTTTCTGCAATTTTATTAGCGTAGCAATATTCTCCTTTTCTCGATGCAGAAAATGGTTTTTGTCCGGAAGCAATATCACAAAAGGTGACCGAGTGTCATTGAAAATAATTTAACATGTAAAACCCTAAGCTTTCTCCGCCAGGGCTCCGAGGTAGGCAACGTCCTTAAGGTAGAAGAATAGTGCCTTCAGAGCATTGCAACTGACTGAACAATACGCAGAGTTCATTAAAAAACCGTTACGGAAACTACAAAAATTGTTTAAAATGAACGATTTATACTGTATACGAAACATAAATGTTAATCACTTGTAACAATGCAAGACAGTTCCTTGAATTGAATTTATAAAAATTTTAAAACATATTATTAGTTCATTAATATTTTGGACAAAATAAAAGACGTAAAATCTTCCTTCATGGATACTTCAAGCACAACACTTTCCGAGAAAACCTTCTCCAAGCTTATCCGCCTCAATAATCCCTGTATTTCTAACTAAGATAAGATCGATACGTAATTTTAATGAGATGAACACATGTTAAAATCCTCTATCCTGTGTGTACTCATGCCGGGATTGAGTATGCGAAGACACTGAGTCCTAACACGTTGACGTGGCTCATTAAACTCGCTCATTTTTCCGTTCCGTAGTTATAATGCTGTTCTTGTGTTCACACTAAAAAATACATGCGTATGCTACTGGCGGTACTTCTCTACTTACTTCGTCACTTAATTGATACATTATTAATCACAAATGATAATAATACTTCATTTATTTACATTGCCTTTTTTTTTTCACAATTAATCATTCAAGGAAACAATTATTCCGTTCTACCCGACAGTGAAGTGAAAACAAACGAAACAGTAAAGTTGGTTCAGTGTAAATGGTTATTTTTAAATTTGGTAAATTTTTCATGCGTAACGGCTCGGTATCAGTTTATTATTATTATTATTTTTTTTACTATTTCGCCTTTTTCGAAAGACTGAGAAGTAAATTTATAATCAGCGATCACATAGAAAGTCCTCTTTATTTTGTGCTACAGTACAGGTATCACGGCTTAAGTTTTAACGTAAAATTACGTCGCAGTAAGTCATGCAATTTTTTAAAATCATAATTTGCTAGACTGGTTTCTAAATACACGTTCGATTAATTTCTCAAACGTAGTTACCTGTATTGTAGCGCAAATTAATATGATAAACTGTATAGTCAAAGATTTTACATTTTTCATCTCAAAATAAAAAAATCATTATTATAATAATTCAATAATATGTGAGAAACGCCGAACCTTTTCTTTACCTTTATTTCACAGATAACACAATGTGTAAAGACTGCTGAGTTTCCCACCTCTGAACAACGCAAAACTAACATAGCAAGTTACATATTAACTTCATTGTGAATCGGCTTTTAGTTCCCGTGCATTCTTAAGTCACGATCGCGTAAAATAGCCAAGCGCTGGTTGACAAATAAACCAGTGTTACACCGTAGATTTAAAAATACTTTAAAATCAGAATATTTGCAAAACAACTAATATAATGTGCTAAACAACAATAAATATATTTGGCTGTATGTTATACGTAAAGTATGACAAACAGAATTATTTTCCACAATTCAATAAAGGCAACTAAAATACAATGGCCCGAATATCTTTGAAACTCTCACACTTGTAACAGAGTACATATTTCAATATTATTAAAAGAACAGAATTTAGAAAGCACACAATTGCCCACCAGCACCTCCATAATTTTTTACCGATCAAACTGTTACTCCAAACAGCTAAGTTTAGTTGATAAACTACTAAGTTGGCAACATTGCGAATAGGAGCTATGTTGCAGACAAGCATTTGAAAACACGGCAATGATGTGCTATAAGAGCGCCGATCAGATGGCGCATTGTATCTAAACTAGACTCCCGCAATTCGATTATAAAACAACGAATCCTTATTGTAACATGCCCGAAGTCACTTACAACTACTTCAATAACGAAAATGGTCAAATACTAACAATAAACTTTTATAGCATATAACTTACGTAAATATACTTGAAAACAAAATTTCTGATGACGACAGTACAGCAGCACCTGCCCATTTCCTCTCATCACTTCTCTTTTCTAAGTTAGTTTAGTAATGACATATGTTTAAATGTGCTTTGAGTATTGGGTATTCGCTTAAGACATTTCAAAACAGCATTTCACAAGACGTGTTTTAGTTTCGTATTGTACATACCAAATTAATTTTTAATGTAACTCAAATGTTGAAATTAATCGTTCCAGAATACACTGTACATCTCTGAGCACATAAATTAAATGGCGACGTTTGCATGTCTACTTAAATGTCAAAATGAAGAACAGTAGTTCTCCAAGGTTCATAGTTATATGTAGAACCCACTTCGGACATCTTCGGCAAAAATCTACTGAAATAATGTACTTTTATTTAGCAACTACGTTATTGTATGTTCGAATTGTTCCAGATGGCGAATAAACACGAGAGGCACGTTTTGGAAGCTGTGGCGCACCTGGGTCAAGGACGAGGGTGCACACTGGCTGAGATAGTGCGCTATGTACGCCAGCAAGGTCAGGGGAACACGGCAGGCCTCAAGTCAACCCTGGTGCGATACCTGCGAGGCATCACGGAGAGACCCTGCGACACTGTTCGCTGGCTCCTCAAAGGCAGAAGAAGGCGTCATCGCCAGTCCAGTAGGAGGACCAGCAGGAGGAGACCCAGCAGGAGGAGGTCCACCAGGAGGAGGTTCACCAGGAGGAGGTCCACCAGGAGGAATCTCAGCAGGAGGAGGTCCACCAGGAGGAGGTCCACCAGGAGGAGGTTTACTGGGAGGAGGTCCATCAGGAGGAGGTCCACCAGGAGGAAGCTCAGCAGGAGGAGGTCCACCAGGAGGAAGCTCAGCAGGAGGAGGTCCAGCAGGAGGAGGTCCACCAGGAGGATGTCCACCAGGAGGAGGCCCACCAGGCCCGCCGCCAGGTGTGTACTGTTCATGGTTGGCTCTGTGCTCCACAGCTTTCCTTTCCAGATAATGTTTTATCTTCATTTTATTGGGTTTTATGTCTTGTCAACATCATTAGAGACGGTGATGTACAAATTTACATACGGACAGGAACTAGGAGAGGAGTCGGCATTGACCTTTTTTAAGGAACCAATCCAGCGATCGTCTGGAATGATTTCGGAAAACCATGGAAAACCGAAATCAGGTTGGTTGGAGAGGTAACAGAACCCGAGTCATCCCAAACGCGAGTCGACCATGTTACCATTGCGCCACGTCCCTCAATTTTCAGATTATATAGTAGATATACAGTAACGGATGCAATACACTGCGATTTTTTATCCTACATGGTCTCGAGTATAGCCTTAGGAACACAGGCTGAAAAATTATTTATTTTATTGGACGATTGAATTTTTTTTTATAATTGATCTATTAAGAGCGCACAAACTGGGTAAGCACAGAAGATGTATAAAATTTCAAAAAATTGTAAAAACTAAACAGTATAATGAACTGGCTTCAAACCTTATACTGCTCACAGAGAATCTCTGGAGGTTTTATTTTCACAGATTACAGGGAGTCGATAAGTCATCCTTTCGTCACACAGCAGACATCGAGACAATATTCATACTCTTCCCACACCCTGCGCAGCGTGTCGTTAGTGATAGATTCTACCACAGCTTGCACATGAAACTGTACAGATTGCAGCTGGTCCAGGAACTAACTCTCAGAGATAATAAAGCACGATCGGACTTTTTCACCGAGATGTTGGCAAGAATGGACAATGACGAAAACCTGTAGAAGTGGTTAATTTTTAGAGACGAAGCAACATTTCACCCTAAAGTTAATCGTCACAATGTTCGGGTATGGGGAACGCAACACCCCCATATCACCATCGAACATGAGAGAGATTCGCCAAAGTTCAGTGTATTCTGCGTAATGTCAAGGGAGAAGATTTATAACCCATTCTTTTTCAGGGAGAAGACCATCACAGGCATTACCTACGTACTTCGACATGCTTTCTTTGTGGCTGCTGCCTCAATTCCAAGATGATTCCGACGACTTCATCTTTTAACAAGGTGGTGCACCTCCATACTTCCAATTAACTGTACGGGAACACCTCAACAGACATCTGCCTAGACGATGGCTCGGCCGTGCAGGTGTTGACGATGACGTGTGATGCAGTTGGCCACCACGGTCCCTAGACTTAACCTCTTGTAAATTTTTGTGGAATTATGTCAAAGACGAGGTGTTTCCCGCCCCTACTACAATCCTTGCTATCGCTAAAGCACCTAATCGTAGCTGTGGTAGAATCCATAACTACTGACATGTTGCGCAAGGTGTGGTAAAAGTATGAATATCGTATAGACGTATGTTGTGTGACGAGAGGAGCACATATTAAGTCCCTGTAATCTGTCAAAAAAAATTCCAGAGATTCTGCATGAACAGTATAAGGTTTGAAGCCAGTATAGCCTACTATACCTTATAATTTTTTTAAATTGTATACTTATTTTGTGCTCAACCGGCATGGATTGTTTTCTAAGTGCTGCTCTCAAATTTGTTTCGGCAAAAATATTACATTCAAGTGATCGAACAGTCACACATATAACCACCATTTAAACGGGTTTACGTTTAACACATGTAGAACGACAAAGTTTATTTACTCGCATCTCAAAGTATGTGCACAGTTTTCTAGCAATCAGTCCAAATCACTTGGAGTCACCTTCTCTTATGGATGGGACTTTGTAACTGTTTAAAATGCTAAAACGTCCTTGAATTGGCTCATACGTGCACGATTTATGTTATGGCCTTATTTACTATGTTTAGTCTAATATATTATATTTACATTCTAAAAAGTAGCACATATCGTAAAACCGTCACTTAAATTGATTGGAAATATAACAAAATATTTCTCAATTTAAAAAATATTATTATGGATAGTTATAGGTTTACGAAATATATTTACGTCAATAACAAAGCAAAATTATATAAATTTTTTACTTTATAAAAGTTACTCTTAATTACAACACATCTATGTGATGTTTTAACAGTTTAACGTTATCTGCTCACTCTTACAATTTAAAAGACAATAATAGCAAAACTCGAATAAGTAAGAACATGTAGTCTGAATGTTTGTAAATAAGGAATTGTTTAAGCCGTTTTAACAGATTCATATAATTCGTGTATAAACCTGATACAAGTTGTTACTATCATAAAGAAACTGTGTTACGAAAACATCAAAATTTCTCGTAGAACGTGATAATTTCTTGTGCGTATGGCTCAAATTATTTTCTTGAAAACGCTAGAGCCTCTTCAAAATAAAAGTTTTCGCCTCGATTACAATTCAAATCCACAGGTACTCGTATTCCAAATAAACAAACCACGAAGGTTGTTGCCATCGAAAGCATTTCTCCAGCATATGAAGTTACGTATATTTTTACAGTTCTTATTTCTTCAATCTGCAGGAATCTTGTAACATATCTCTCAGTTTCCATTTTTTCAATAATTAAAATCTTAATTAACATTAATGACAAGGCATTACATACAATTTCCATACTAATATTGCAGCTATATAAGTAATTATGTGAATTAAATTTTTAAATTTTGTCTTAAAGACACCTATCAGTAGCCAACATTTTTCATTGTCGCCAAGATACACGATTTTGGTCAAAACTGGTTGGAATATGTGCATTTTTATGTTCACATCTTGTTGAATTATTTCACAGTAAGGAGATGAAAAAAATATTTTCCCCTCAATGAAACAATTCGTTATGGGCGTCTTAAACACACAAACAAAACTTCGGCGGTTTCCAACATGGCTGACATCATACGTAGACAAAGCGATTAAGGGTAGTCCACTAATAAGGGTAGTAGTTTATTAATATTTAGCAGTGAAGTTACTATTGTAAAAAAATGCACTGTTATAGTATAAGTAATTTGAAACATTGAAGTACAAATCTGTTTGGCCTCAAAGCAAATTTTGGTCGATAGACACAATAAATCAGCTCTACAAAATTTCTAGTTATTCAGACATTAATCAGATGATATAACTAACCATAAACCAATTTTTATGAATACAGAGCAACAGAAAGAGAAGTTTCGTGCTAATACGTGCAAAGAAATTGCATATTCCTAGTGTTATCTTCAGAAATAGGCGCATTTGCAACCTAGCAAACACAGCTTAAAACATACAACATGCTTCTATAAAAAAAAGATGAAACCTATGTAGTATAAAATTTCCAGTACTATGAAACTGTCTGTAGCCCATAAGGTAAAAGAAAAATTTAATCTTATGTTAATTTTTGCAACATTATCGACAGTGAAATGAAATTTTTTTATAAAAACATAAGTCTTGCATTAATGCTAAGTATGACATGTACTCCCACTTGCTTAATCTCTACGTCATTAATTAATATTTTTATATAATATGGGATAGTTTTACTGCGAGAGGAATTTCTTTGGCCTACGACTTCAAAATGTTTGTTTTGCGGACATTTTTACAAAAAAAATCACACTTCGCCTTGATATGTCAAACATAATGTTTTTAATATTCAACTAGAGAGTATTTATTCCTTCACCAAATGGTTCTAAACCAACACTTATACGCTTTTCAGTTTTACACAGTTATACGTTAGCAGTCAAAGTATCTTTGCTTGGTGGTGTGTCGTTAATCCTCATTTTTAAACCAAAGTGCAAAATAATTAAGAAAGCGTGGAACACAAATATAGGCTAACACCGTAAAATTTAATTATTTTCTGAATTTGAAAATTATTAGAGTAAACTTCAATAAAACAATCCTGTAAAATACATTTTGTCAACTTGATGAGCAAATGCGTTGCAAGTGTAGCACCGTAATTTTGTAGCATCTATTCCAGAACAAGAACCATGCAGGTTTTAGTAAACGTCAATTTATATACCACATGCTTGAGGATTGTAATGTACCTACCTAATGAACGACGAACGTAAGGCTAGTGAAAGTCTAGTTAAGTTGCTATTCCTAAATGTAATTCACTGGACCACGGCCGTAGAAGAACAGGTCTGGACACTCGCCTGGATATTTGACCCCCCTGTTGTTTGGCTGTAGTTCACCAAGTTACCGAGAATATTGTTTTATATTGGCGCTGATGTTACGGTGGCCTGACTAAACTCCGCCCACTTCCTTTCCGCTAAGATAAACAATTTATCAAAACGTATTTTTTATCAATTTATGAAATACTTTTTTCGCTCACAAATTTAAGAAAAGGCTCCAGCAATCTTTATTTACTTTACAAATTTAACAATGGAGAAAAGTGGACGGAGTTTGAGTCCGACCGCCCGGAAAACAGCGCCAAAAAGTACGACATTCTCGGTAACTTGACGAACTACAGCCAAACAACAAAGGGGTCAAGCAAAATACATTGTTAGATAGGCGAGTGTCCAGACCTGTTCTTCTACGACCGTGCACTGGACTGATAATTAAAGCATGTATTTCAGTCGAACGAAGAAAGTAAGCTTGTGTTCAAACAAAAATTTGGAAAATAATGTTTTGGTATATTATGGTCAGCCCTATTTCATAGATTAACAGATAGTTGTAATGTGATCCGTATTTTTCCCAGGGTTCGCAGACGTAGAGGGCTGAGAATACGGGTGTGCCGAAGATGTGGGAGTAGAGTGGTCTGGATAATGAGGTGCGTGAAGTGTAGAAGAATGGTAGACCTCGACGAGAAAAGGCGACAGGTCGAGAGGGAAAGAAGAAATAGAAGAAGACGACGGGGATAAATGTTGCAGAGCACAGCGAACAAGCACATAAAACACTTTCGGCCAATATTCTTAATGTTACCGCGAGTCATTTAACGTTGTCATGTGAATCCGTTTGAAATCATACTTACGATTTATTCTAATTGGTAGTAAAATAAAACAGTCCCGAAAAATACATTTTTGCATTATTTTTCATTTGCCACAGTTTTTAACTGCTTATCAGGTATGTCATATTCTTAAATATCGCCCATAGCGGCTTCGTTAACTAAATGACAATTTTGCAACATTATTTCACTCCAGAATATGAACGTAAACTAGAGGGTGTTGATACCGAAACGGCAGAATGACAAACACTAAGTATGTGGTGAAGTCCCCATTTGCTATTAAAGTTGACATAGATCGTAAGTTGCGTTTTTCAGATGATAAGGTTTTGTGTTTGAACAATGGTTAAGCCATATACAGTATCAGTTTTAGACATAAGTGGCAGGTTCAATGCGTTTCCCTTCACCGCATTCTTAGTTTGCTCATTGTTTTAAATACAAAGCATAAACATATGACAGTCCAATATGACAGCCTACTTATAAAGAAAAAAGTGCTACGGGCTTAACATTACACATTACCACAGTTTTAAGTTACAATTATTAGTTTAACAAATTTACAAAGTAAGGCAAAAAATTTAAGTTGACCATTGCCAAAATAAAATGTAATTAACTTGTGGTTCACAATGCCATAACTCTTATGTATCTAGCGCTTATTTTCTATGCTATTTAGCAATATATCTGGAGATATCGCCTTGATTAGGTTTCTGTGATAAATGATTGAGAATTAAATGTGATGGCGACCAGTTTTGACAATTTTGTGTGCTCAGTTCCAACGAGATAGTTCTTTTTTATTAAGGATGAGTCCAGATACATGCATTACCAAAAGCAATATTTAACTTTTACTGTTGCCCATGAAAGAAGTTCTAAGTTTATTGCTGATGGGTGTGTATGTGCATTTTCAACTTAAGCACCTTACAGTTTTACTCTTCTGAAAAGGACTATTTAATCTGAGTAAATTGACTGTATTTACCCTCATCGTGTAACAGTGAAGTGGTATGTGAGACCTGATTTGATAACACATGTAATAATTTATTTTGATGAAGTAAACAAAGTTATGAAATGTATTAACGAAATATGTGCAATTTTATTCCTTGGTTTTTTAACTGCAAAACGATGAGGGGAGTGAAGTTAAGTTTTAGAATAAGTCCGGAATGTTTTTTATTTAAAACCTAAATTGAAATATTGCTAAAGCTTCAATATCTGTGAGAAGCGAACAGTAAGAGTATTAATCAAATTATTTCTTTCGGCTCACTCAAATATCGTATTTACAGGAGAATAGTTCCACAAAGTGCAATACATTAACAAATGTTTCTATATCCCCATACATTGTTTTCGCGTTTTGTGCCTTTTAACCGAGAGCCCTATTTTATATTTGTTTAGATAGTGTAATGTGTTTTTATATTTCTATCTCATGTGGTGTGTATATTCTTTCACTGTTCTCAGTGTCATACATTTGCACCGAAATACAGTAAGTGTAAAACTTTCCCTGAGTACTATCTGAGGAAGAATTTCTCGTGTGTTTCCCGAATCACGTTACCACTATCAAACTCTTAAAAAAGTCCTTAAGGGCGCGATTCACCTCAGTTTTCAATGTCTTTTTTTTTTATTTTTACATTTAAACCAGACATTACTTTTCTTATTTTATACATAAATTGCGACTAAATCTTCCTCTTCGACAATTGTTGTATCTCTCATAGTTTTCGCGTAATGAGTCGTATACGTCAAAATTTGCACTTTACGGTTTTATGTACGCCACTAAAACCAACTGACTTACCAAACCAAAAAAATTCACATTGTATAGTAAAGTTGTAGTCTACGATTTGACATACGTAAAAACAAAAATTAATAAAATTTTGTATATCTAAAACAAATTTTAAATTTTTAAATTTTCATTTTAAAATTTAGTATTTTTTATTAAATACAAAAATATTTTATTTTTGGTTTTTATATGTGCAATTTTATAGCCTACAACATTGTTATACACAGTTTTGCGGCGCTGCCACCACGCAGTTGAAATTTTCCGGTTTTAATAGTCAATACACCCTTACTAGGGAGTTAAATAAATATGCATACGCAGTATTTCTTATGAACTGAAATAAAATTAGCTTGAATTTTTAGTTTTCATTATCTAGGTACCGTACCTGTGCACACCCCAGTTCTTTATTAATTCAATTCGTTGAGTTGCTTTAATTTATTCGGTGTGCACTGAATTTTGAGAACTCCTTAATTCTATGGAGAACTCCTCCACGTTTATGTACATA
The DNA here is from genome assembly GCA_003012365.1 of Medauroidea extradentata. NCBI lineage: Eukaryota > Metazoa > Arthropoda > Insecta > Phasmatodea > Phasmatidae > Medauroidea > Medauroidea extradentata. Next base: position 52,436 of record PNEQ01021202.1, read on the forward strand.
CTTTCTCTGCGTTTTAATTTCTTACGTTGTCGTGCAAGGAGAAACAAAAAACATAAATGAAAATAATAACAAATAATGTTTTCTTTGCAGTTATTACCATTTATCGTGGGTTTAAAATTTTCAAAAATTTTCTGTGATTATTAATTTTTGTTTTCAGTGCCAAATTAAAATTTTAAGTGGTTTTGCAACTAAGAAACTACACCAAAGGTAAATATTTCACAAATTTTTGAATAAACTAATGTAATACATATATAGTATATGATAAAATTAAAATGAGCGCAAAATCATAATCCATTGTAGGCTAGTTACCGAGACTAGGCCTACTTATTATTGTTTTTAATTATTAATGCAACCGCACCAATTTGTTTTTATTCAGGTAAGCCTAAGTTACTGATGAATATAATTTTATAAGAAAGGTGTGCGTCAAATTTGATGCACTGATTTTCCTTCGCCTATGAACTTTTTGCTTATTTAATTTATACTAACTTACTGGCAACGCTGTTTAAAGTATGACTGAAATTTCAAATTCTAGGCGATCGCACTAAAACTCTGCTAGTCTACACGCTTTAAATGGTTTACCGAAATCGCTCCAGGCAAATGCTGGGATGGTTTCTTAAAGGCAATGGCCTACTCCTCTCCCAGTTCCTATTATTGTAACAAGTTGTCTCTCGTCGTCTCTAATGACTTCGCTGTCGACAAGACGTAAATCTCACGTATCAACCGTAGGCCTACATGCTTTACCGGTACGGACTACAGCAATTTTCATCGTCACATTTTTATTTTTATATTTGGGACATATTTTTTCCTTACGTCAGACATAAATTGTTAATAAAGTTTGCTCTTATGAAATAGTTTATCTTTCATAGTTTTTTCGTACCGTAAAACGAGGCGAATAGTATCCCCGAGGGATGAACAGGATAAAAAATTTTAACAAATGTTTCGCCAACAACGTTTCTTTTTAAAAGTTACGTTCCAATCAAACTATTTGTCAACAGCATTAATTTGCTTATCAAGAAAAAAAATTCTTAAGCAAAATGGTATTGCACTGATAATTTCGTTCTAAATCTATTGATCCTATTCAACTCGTTTTACGGTACAGTACCGGTAAACGTCAAAATTTGCATGTTCCTCATGAGTACATGAACCCATTTTCTTACGACACTAAAGCCAACTGACTTATCCAATTGAAAATAAAATTTACAGTAAAAAACGATGTTGTTGGCTACAAGGTCTCCAATATAAAAACACACAATTTTTTTTTTGTATTTTTTTAAAAAATTCTTGAATTTTTTAAATTTATTTTCAAATATCAGCATTTGTTTTATCAAAAAATATTTTTTCGTAGCCTACAACATCGTTATACTATATAACTATATAAAACCATAAAACGGAAATATTGACGTTTACGAGTCACAACGTAAAAACTATGGGAGATAAAAAAATGTTCATAACAAAAAAATTTAGTCACAATTTATGTCTGAAATAAGAGAAATTACCTGGTACAAATTTAAAAATGTGACTTTGAAATTAGCTGCAGACGGTCCCCATAAACGTTTGTTTTATGCAAACAGAAAATAGTTTTATGTAGGTACCTTCTAATTTTAATAACATAAAGATATATAAGTTAAAAGATGTGTCAGGAGTTTTATTTTATACCTATAAGATACAAAAACTAAACTACGAGGGAGCAATACTTTACTTTATCAAAATCTTAAGTATAGTATGATACCTCACTATGACAAAACAAATGCGCATGGTGCGTAGCATGGTTTGTGGATCGTTCGAAATTGTATAGCCTATATTTTTACATATGTATATGCCAATTTTTTTTACCATCAAACTTTAGAAAAATTTTTCGGTAGTTTGGCAGGACTGATTAAAAACGTAAATTTAATTTGCCTGAAAACCACTGAAAACTACGTTAAAAATTATAGTGGCTAGTTACGGCTGTAAATTCAGATCTCATTTCGTAACGCATAACAAAATTAATTCAGCATATATTTTGACAATTTTTATTTATTTCAAATTGATTCCCCACGAACAGAATTGTTCATAGCGGTCAAATTATGCACGTATTTACTGTCACATATTTACAGTGAATGAACAACACAGCTTCGTTAAGTTCATCGTTCCTGACAATCCGTCCGTAAATGACTTTTTTTTTTTTTTTTTTTTTTTAATTTTACCTCTATGTTGTAACATTTGCGCTTTTCCAGACAGCGAAATTTTAAGAACATTTGATACATTGTCAAACACGCTTCTTAGGAAAGCTTTTCTTTAAGATACGAAGGATTTGGGGAGGGGGGAGTACGGATTTTTACATTTTTTTTATAAGAATTTAACTATGCCACTCAGCACTCGTGATGTTTATTTTTAAACATTTAGTCAGAAATAAGACTGTAAATATAATTATTATTATTCCTATTCCAGTTAAATACTTCCGGCAGAAGGTATTTGCATGTCCAAAGGTTATGACTATTTTTCATACTTTGGCTCATAATGTCTGAAAGTTATCAAGAAAAAGCATCACATCACGCTAGTTAAATGTAATAAATTAATGACGATTTCCATAACCAGGGGCGTATTTAAGGGGGAGTCACATGGGGCATTCAGCCCCTTCGTTTTTTATTACTCGCTAGTAAATAGAAATTTTAACATTATGTTTGTCAAATCATTGTTACGAAAGTTCCATATTTAAAATATTTATTATTTTTTAATAAATTAAAAAATTCTCTGCTATTTGCAAGTTGGTTTAGAACAATAATACGATTGCTATAAATTAAATTGATCCAGTTTAATAAAAGTAGGCCTACAGTAAATTAAAACAAGTTCTTGTATTTTTGTATTCTGTAACCGACCTACCAAATTGAAAATAAAATGGCGAAATCCTTCAACGAGTTTTAGAAAATTTATATTAAAAAAACTCAAGTTTTTGGAGTCTGTGTATTCAACATTTACAGTTAAAAACTGCTGATACAGCAGAGATTTGTACGTCAAATTCAAAATTTTCCCGGGGGGAGAACCCTTGAACGTGCCCTTGGACCCTCTGCTTTAATGGGGGTGGAGGGAGTTACAGAGAGTATCATAGGCCTACAAGCAGGGGCGTAATTTCAAGTTTTTCTTGGGGGGGGGGAGATTTTTTTTGGAGACAGTGACCTTGTTGCATATTTTTATTACTTAAGCGTGTATAAATTAGAAACTTTAATAATAAAACTTCGGTTTTATGTTCTTACATTAGTATTATTTAAATAACAAAGTAGGTACACAAACATTTCTTTTACACATTTTCTTCTAAATTCAGGGGAGCATCCCCCCCCCCCCCAATGACGCCCCTGCCTACAAGAAATTAATGAATATGGTGTGCCCTCCCCTTAAAAAAGTTCCAAACACGCCACTGTCCATAATATAGTACGTTTCAAGTCAAACCTTACTTCACGCTATCTATAAACACACACACACACAACATAAAATATACTGTATTCAACAACTGGTGAGTGAGCACTGGCATTTAATGTCACGTGATAGACTAAACCTACCGTACCTCAGTAGATTACTTAATACAACCACCTATTGTAAATCGGACTTCAGTGGACGTGCTTTCTCAGGTCACTATCGCTGATGCGCACCGCGAGAAAAGTTGACTGTCTGCTAAGTTTCAAAGTGACGTGTGCTTGCCTTACGTTCTCCTTTCGTAATTGGTGCGTCCACGTTTTACTAGTCTTCTGGTAACCCCTCGCCACTGATGAACGTTAATGTTTAGTCTGCAAACAGCTTAACTGTGTCACATAACCGCTATCCAGTCACAATAGGGGCAAGATGCTACACTTGTTTGGAAAATACGTCAGCACGAAAGACTATCGCGATTTTCCACCATCTCTCTTAAGAGGTATTGATCCCTACCACCTTGGATTTATCTGTTTCTTCTCAATAACTTCTATTCCAGTCGGTGTATCAAAAACTTTGTCACAACAAGGCATAGATACAAACTTAATCGATATTCTGTAATTACTGTAACCATAATATATTCATTATTTTGCAACGTGAAACAGCTGAAAAAGAAAAATTGCTTTATTTACGGGAGCGACTACAGAAGCCGCAACATTAACAGAAACAATGCCATATGGATTCCAAAAAATGAATGAAACAATAAACTATGCCTTGTCAGCGTGAAAAAATTAAAACAATGTGTCTATTCCCTGATTTACAAGAAAAACCGTAAAACCAATCTGACAGGGATCAATCCCCCTTAACTATCGCGTAAAACAGACGCGAGCTGGCTCATCGTTTGAATAACAGGTTAATAAAAATGTTTCCGTCAGAATCTTAGACAAAAACCACTGACACTTGTTCTTAACGACTAGTATTATATTTGGGTCTATGCAGTATGTAAAATATAATAATTAATAAAAGCCAACAGACGTAGCGTAGTCGAGTAAGCGCCGGTCTATGGTGTGAGAGGGCCTGTGTTCAAATCCTGGCTCGGGCATGAGTATTGTGTAGTCCCTTCACTTCACTTCACTTTCATCGGCTCTAAAGACCTCATTTTTATAAGTGATTCGGGATAAAGTGAGCAAAAAAACCCTGCTAAATTTATACTAGGTCGTTGACAGATTTTGGGACAGATGATTTCGAGCCGCGGAAGACGGCATTGAGACGCAGATAACGACGGACCGGGGTGCCCCAGGGAGTCAGTTCAGGGACCGGGGTGCCCCAGGGAGTCAGTTCAGGGACCGGGGTGCCCCAGGGAGTCAGTTCAGGCGCCGGACACGTTTACAGAGATGATGTTAAATCAAGAGATCGACGGACCAGGTGATACCGTCGGGCGTTTTCAATTTATGCGTCGGGACGCCTACGAGTTGCGGTATTCGTACCGGATAATTAGAAGTATTGTAAAGCGTCACAAGTTAGGGCGGCAAACCGCTGACGACGCCATGGTAACCTTCGACGTATTTTAGCTACATATTGCTGAGACTAACGGGCGTATAATCATCAAGTGCAAAACCGACAAACCTTGCATAATAACGATAATGCCACAGGAGGACAGTGAGAGCTTGCTATCTGGTTTGAAATGAACTTGCCGACTTCTTGTTTTCCACACACCGTACACCACAGAACTTTAGGTCGCCGCAAATTAAGTACAACTTTAAGATTCTGCATAGACGAATGTTTTATGTTGTGTTAGCTATTGAAAAACGTACTCTAATTTTAATGAATGACAACTAAGTTGCACAAAACATTTTGAATCTAGAAACTAGACGTGTTTACTACATTCTGTGATGCAATTCTTAAAAACCACATTGGAAATCATAGCCTACCAGACCTCACAAAAGATAGGCGCGACCTGGTAAATTTTGCAATAAATATTGTTCTGCTGGTCCACGATTTTTTTTTTTTTTTTTTTTTTATAAGGGATCTTACGATAACCCTGCCTCTTCATTCCGGTGTTGCGGCATACTGATATCATGTCACCCATCACAAGCACAAAATACCTAGTTGTTAAGTACTGGTCAAATTCTCTTCACTCATTCAAAAGCCTCTTGTCACGAGAACATACACCCCCGAAAACCAACAGACTTGTCGAAACTAAATCGTTCGTACTGAAATTAGATATCAGGAGCCAATGGCTATTCGCTCAAATTTATCGACACAAGAATAAAAATAATGTATTTTTAAGACATTTCTGAAAGTCTAGTAAAAATCCTTTACTTCAGATTTTTTAAATACAAAAATTTGTTGTTTTGCATTTTTATAGCTGTAAGCATACAACCCGCGACATTAATTAAAGTTCAGTGTTAATTATTTAGCTACAGTCATTCATGAAGGTTTCGCTGGGATATGTTCCCGTAACGTTGCAATTTTGATTTTGACATGTAGTTATGGGAAAACTATCCACGCTAAAATATTGTTCTTGAGTGGATAATATAACATAATAGGCCTACTATAATACTAACTAATAAATTAACGCTATTTCGCACAAATTAAATTTTTAGAATTTTTTATGCTAGAACGATCTTAAACTGCTTTCACGGTATAAAGAACCTAATAAAATCGAACCTGTGTCATTGTATCAGCATCGCCATATCCTGTTGCTTCACGTTTATGCAGTTTACTAAAAAAAATATGCCAAGAGGTTACTTTCTCTATCTTACTAATTAGTATTCAACATTTAAACATAACGTAAAACACTTCACAACAAATATATTTCTAACCATCACTCATTGATCGCACACTAGTGACTGACAGTGTGTAAAGACACTACGGCCCCCCCTCCCTCCCGGACCATTCTGCTCACCTCTATGGGTTGTTATTTATGACAGGGCCGTGCTCTGACCAGTCTCTCTTCGACCTGACCACTCGCCCTCCTTCTGAGTATGTGTTGAAAGGGACGTTGACAAAATAAAAAACAGGAAATATATCCTCACAGCACAGAGCTGTTTTCCGAGCAAGAACGTGCCTCGCTTACGTAAAATGGAGTTTGAGAGATGGGGAAATGTTGTTTAACAATATGGAATTTTGCAGTTATTATCATGTAAAATGTACATATTATATGGGTGCTATTAAGTCATTTGTGAGTACTTGTGCATGGTTGAATATTATTTGCAAATATTTATTTGTACAATTTACTTCACAAAAAACACCCCCCCCCCCCCCGTCTTCCCAAAATACGCCACTGGAGTTGTCTCGGTAAACAACAGAGCTAAATTATATCAGAATAGTCTGACCTTAATTCGAACCTGGGCCCTTGCGATTATAAATACAAGAGTTTTACAATTGCTGCACTTCGCTCAGTGTGTGTCACTAAATACTAAATCTTAGACTTTATTCTTCAGTATGCTATGAAGGCTACTTGCGTTAGGACTGATCAAACAGATTTCTTAGGAATTTTTATTGTTTAGTACTAAAATTTTGAGACGATAATGAAATTACTGCTGCGTCATACACCAATAGATAATTAGAAAAAATGTATTTGCATAGCATATTTCATAATTATTCTTTCGTCGTTTTTTATTAAAGGGCTAACTGGACAGGGTTGACGTTGGCACGTCTATGAGGAACCCTACAAATGGAGGCTGCTTGTGCAGTGCATAAATGTTTGTAAGAGTGTACAAGTTGTAATATAGATCAGGGGCCCAATTCCACAGAAAATTACAAATTACAGGCTAAAAATTTAGAGTTTAAAATTACTAATTACTAGTTGTAATACTTTCTGTTTCAAAATAAAAGTTGGCAACACTTAAGTACATAAATGAAGACTATCACAAGTTAAAATTACTAGAAACAAACACCGTAGCACGTGAATAGTTTCGAGAGGTAGATTTTCGTAAGAAATAGGAAAGAGAAATAAACAACATAAACATACTGTTTAAATAACCACGCATGCCGTTTCTATGTACTTACTACTGTCATTCTAGTCCTCGTTTTTAATTACATGATGAATTAATGTATCAATCGTACAAGACATTCAACATCCGTTCCTGTGGGTATATAACTTTGTGCAACTTAGTGCAAGAAAGTGCAATGTACATCGAGATAGTTCTTGTAATGTAAGCTGGTGGAACAATAAAAGAGAGGTTAGGTGAAGTTTGGAGTAACTAAGTTTGGTTAGGTTAGGTTAGGTTGAGTTAGGTTGTGTTCAGTTAGGTTGGGTAAGGTAATGTTGGGTCAGAGTGGATGAAAGTTAGTGATACTTAGTGCAATCTAGTGTAACATAATGCGATATAGTGATACTTAGAGCAATATAGTGAAACTAAGTGCAACTCAGTGCAAGAATGTGCAACTTAGTGCAGTTGGTTCACTAGGTGGAAGTTGATTCAGAAAAACTAGGTTGGGTTAGGATTTGTTAGGTTGGGTTGGGTTAGGTAAGGTTGGTTTAGGTAGTGTTAGGAGAGGTTAGGTTGTGTTAGTTTAGACTGGGATGGATTATGTTACATTGGGTTAGAAACGATGCAAACTAGAAATAGATGCAAACTAGAAATAGTTGCAAGCTGATGCGACTTATTACTAGTTAGTACATTTTGGTACAAGATAGAGCATCTTGGTCTTATATAGTGCCATTTGGTGCAAGATAATGCGACTAAGAGAAAGGTAGTGTCACTTAGTGCAAGTTATGGTATTTCAATGCAAGGAATGCAAGTAAGTGCAATATAGTGCAAGCAAGGTTAGGTAAAGATGGTATGTGTTTAGGTTAGGTTGGATTATATTACATTGTTGGGTTTGGTTAGGTTGGGTTAGGTTAGGTTGGGTTAGGTTAGGTTGGGTTAGGTTAGGTTGGGTTAGGTTAGGTTTTGTTAGGCTAGGTTTGGTTGGGTTAAGTTAGGTTGGGTTAGGTTAGGTTGGGTTACATTAGGTTGGGTTAGGTTAGGTTGGGTTAGGTTAGGTTAGATTGGGTTAGGTTGTGTTAGGTTAGGTTGGGTTAGGTTACATTGGGTTGGGTTAGGTTGGCTTTGATAAGGTTGGGTTGGAATAGGTGGGGTTGGATTAGGTTAGGTTAGGTTAGGTTGGGTTAGGTTAGGTTGGGTTAGGTTAGGTTGGGTTAGGTTAGGTTGGGTTAGGTTAGGTTTTGTTAGGCTAGGTTTGGTTGGGTTAAGTTAGGTTGGGTTAGGTTGGGTTACATTAGGTTGGGTTAGGTTGAGTTAGGTTAGATGGGTTAGGTTGTGTTAGGTTAGGTAGGGTTAGGTTACATTGGGTTGGGTTAGGTTAGGTTGGCTTTGATAAGGTTGGGTTGGAATAGGTGGGGTTGGATTAGGTTAGGTTGGGTTAGTTTATATTAGATAATTTTAAGTTCTGCTAGGTTATGTTAGGTTGGGTGCAAACTAGTAATTCTGAGAAAAATGCAACTTAGTGCAAGGAAATGCAACTTAGTGCAAGAAAGTGCAACTTAGTGCAAGAAAGTACAACATAGTGCAAGAAAGTGTAACTTAGTACAAGAACGTGCAACTTAGTGCAAGAAAGTGCAACTTAGTGCAAGAAAGTGTAACTTAGTGCAAAAAAGTGCAACTTAGTGCAATAAAGTGTAATTTAGTGTACGAAAGTGTAGCTTAGTGCAGGAAGGTGTAACTTAGTGCAGGAAGGTGTAACTTAGTTCTAGAACGTGTAGCTTAGTGCACAATGTGACCCTTTGTACACTGTGTGCAACTTAGTGCAAGCAAGGGTAGGTGAAGTTGGTATGTGTTTAGATTGGGTTAGGTTAGGTTG